>JAAAYG020031238.1:0-10598 GCA_009936455.2 Tomocerus minor
CACACAATACAAATCCACATACAAACCACACAATACAAATCCACATACAAACCACACAATACAAATCCACATACAAACCACACAATACAAATCCACATACAAATCAAGCATATTATTATAAATCCACATATAAATCCAAATTTTTAACACAAATGCAGTAAGTCAAAAGTCATTCAATTTCATTTGGACTCATTATTGCAGCGATATGTCAAATCAATATACATCTACAGGCATTCATAATTTATATAATATCAGGAATAATGATATCTAATGAATTTTAAAGGGTTATTTACTCAATAGTATACTATTTAATTTATGTCTTTTTATCTATTTGTAAAAGACTTTATGCACTACTCATCAGAACAAACCAGCGTAAGAAAAAAAATCCTGGAAGAGTGAAAAACTTCCCGATCATTTTCAGTAGCGCTAAATCGCTCGGAGTTAAAAGAAATCTTGCTATTTCTTTTCTCCAAAAATGAAAAAAAGACTGCATATTTTTCCCTTATTTTATCAAAAAGTTGCCTTTCATTTTTATAGGGGGTAGCTTTCAATGAATCCCCCCCTAGCGGCGTAGACACCTTATGTTAGTTTTGCGTTTGCGTTACAAAATCGCGATTACGCGAATTAACTATTTACGAGACATTTAATTTTGATTTTTGGACTTCTGAAACAGAATCATGGCACGCGTCATCAACGGGAAAATAATCCTCCGTTATTCTACAAAACGACTTATCATTATATTTTTATTTATTTCTATTGATAAATATATACATGCCCTAATTATAAAAATGCGCAGTTATTATTTTTGAAGTCCTATAATATACATTTTATTAGTGGCCGGTGAAGGACATTGTAAGTTTAAACCTTTCATGCATTTTGGGAATGATATAAAATAACTTTTTGTCGACAATGTTTTTACAAATCAAATACACATATATACCTAGTATATAAATGTTGACTTACATCATTAGGAGAACTAGTAAGCAGATTTACTAGTACCTCATTAGGTTCCTTACCCAATTTATGCATTATGGCATCAATTCTGGAACTTATGCTGGCTGGACATTATGTTTTTTTCTATGATACCTATGCGAGTAGGCAGTCAGTTTCGTCACAGAAAATTTTTCTTTGTTTCTGTAGTATTATCTTTTGTGTCCAAGTTCATCCCATCATAATCATTTCCTATAAAGCTATTGTAAATTCCTAGTGTTTCTTTTGTAGCTCTATATGTTTGACGTCAATGAAAAAGCAGTCGAAGGTTTCAAAATTGGCAATATTCGGCTGAAAACTTATAGTGACAGAGCCGACAGAGCTGAGGCAGGTTGTTAATGCCTTGTGAAACACAAGCAAGTGTTTAAGTGGTAGGAATAACACCAAGAGACGCCTGTATATTATCTTGTATGCATATCACAGGGTCGTAAATCATGTAGCCACACAATAACTCTATTATAGAAATTAAAGGGCATTGGTAATGTGTGTTAAGAGTGTGCTGCTGCAATGTGCAGTAAAATAGTCGTCAGAGTTGAAAAAAATCATGGGATTCTCCTACATATATGATGGTCGTTGTTATAAAAACTTGATTCTTCCTTCCAGATACTCTTAATGGGCCAACGAAAGCATTAGTTTCGTCGCTGACTCGTTTCTTGATGAAGTTACTCGCTTTTAATTTTTCAGATTCTGAACAGAGGAATTGCTGTAAAAACAATAATAAATAGAAATGCTTAAAGTTGAGGCAACACAATGCAGAGTTAATTACTCTTGAAAATATGGAATTACCCAGATATTTAGTATAAGGTAATTTACACGTTATACAAATGGAACTTCCTCTGCAATTAGTGTTACGCGTATCTATAAACATGCTCCCTCTCCATTACCAAAAGTTAGTTAAATGAACAAAAACTGATTCACAGATAAATATGAAAAACCGTAGCAGTGGTCATAAATTTTCTTACTTGACCCATTGAGAAGGTAAAGCGTATAAACGTTTATTTGGTAAATGCATGTACTCTCTATCAACAGTATACAGCGCCTGTACATTTTTTACAATTTATTATCTAATCAAAGAGCGTTAACAATCCGTATATTCCTGGGCAGGATCTGATTCTGATTGCTTAAATAAACATTAGAACAGGTGGAATTTTGTGATACAAGCATAACATTCAATTATGTCAGACACCTGTCGGATATCTTTACCGAATAACATTTAATAATCAGCAATGAGGAAAACACAATTTTTCGACCGAAATATTCACAAAACTTATACGACATGTATAATATATGAGCGTTATTGTATCTTGCTATGATGTTTTGCAATTTGACAAAGTTAGACAAGCTATTTGAGATTTCAAAAATGATCCTTCAGAAATCATTTTGGACTTAGGTATCAGAAACAATGAAGTAATAATAACTAATATTTATTTTTAGGGTCATTATGGAAATCTATTACATTTTATATATGCAAACAAGGAATAAAGAAGAGAAAATAATTCAATTTGGGAAAAGTTTTAGAAGTATCTGAATTTTATGTCATAATAGTTAGATAAAGTTTTGGATTGTAATTCCAAGCACAGATTTGCGCAGGAGAATGTCTCATTTCGTATTTACTATAACAAAAATTCATTGAAAAGTTTTCGCTCTATATACGTGGAGCACACTTTCGGATTTTCCTATTTCCCACCCGAATTTTGATAGGTACTGGGAAAAGTAGGAAATTTTCGGGAAACGAAAACAATTAGGTGATAATCGTTAAAATACAGTACTTTACAGATTGCAAAAAGCAAATGATTTTGCATTCTCCCTTTTATGACTACATTCAAGTTTAAGTCAAGTTGTAAAAAATATAACAAAAAAATATCAACATTGTGAGGGTATAAATAGTCAAAACAACTAAAGGCACGTTTTATGGACATATTCGCAGATAAAAGTTGATATTTCGGTGATTTTGTTTTTATAGTTTTTGTTTCATTTCATTGTTTCATCCCATATTTTGATTTCCCAATTTCCCACCCACTTGGCCATTTGTTTCCCACTTTTCCTACTGGGAAATTGGGAAGCTTCCCACTTTTTGATTTTCCAGTTGAAACAATGATGTGGAGTTTTCTTTACGAATTGGTTTATGTCAAATTTACCGATAGTTTTTGGTTATATACTAGTATCGTTCCATTTTCCTGTAAGATGCTATCTTATTCCCAATTTGCAGTTCATCTACACAATTACCTATAAATATAGGCCCCAAAATAATATGTATTAGTATGTGTATTTAAGGAAGAATTCCAATTTGTGAATACCATTTTGTCCACAGATTTTTTTCAACATTCATAACAACGTTTAAAATTCAAGGTTATTTATCTTAAGGAATAAATTAGATTAGCTTAGTTTATGTCAAGTCAATTCGCGTAAATCAATGTAAATTTCTAGTTGACAAATAGTGCTGCGGAATTTTTTTTTATTGTGTAACAAATTGAGGGTGAATCGTAGTTAGATATGTCCAATGTAAGCTGACAATAAGGGTTCAATATTATGTCTTTCGCAGCCAGGCCCCACTAGACCGTTTTTCTAGTTTGCCGATTTTGAAATTAGAAGAGGTTTTTTTCAAAGCGACGGATTTCGGGATATACATATCCGAAAACCCTCGAATTTACACTGTTCAACAAAGTTGTAGTCTATGTGGGTCTTTTAGCTTTGTTATAATTCGCAATCTTCATGTGATGAGAATTTGCGATTGTGTAAGAACACCGTGGTAGTATTTATAATTTAAATATAGCATTGTCGAATGCTGTTAGCTTTAGCTAAAATCATCATTGTAACATGCTTGGCAGATGCTGTTACAATATCTCCGAAAGTAATTATTTCCTTAATTTTTCCACTGTTTTCCTCCTTTTACCAGTATATTTCATATAATATTTCGACATTACCCTAACCGTTTCCTTCTCAGTACAAATTATGTTTCCTTCTCCTCTTTCCCGGTTTTACAATTTTCCCTTGTCTTCCTACTCAGCAATTTCTTCCTTGATTCATCTTATTTTTTTGATGTCTCCTAAACTGCTTAGTACATATCAATTATCATAGATACATTGGCATACAAATTGTCCCGTTATGCTACCCAATAGGCTAAGATGATACATACACATGTCTGACCAAATCAAAATATGATTATGCTATATATCTGTTAGTTACTTAGTTAGTTATTAAATCACAAGTGCCAGTCATTTTTCACACATATGCCTTTACAACAATATAAATTGGAATAATTACATAATGCTTGGTATGGTACACCTTAAACAAACGGATAAAAAGCTTAAATATTGGATTAGAGTTAATGTGAGCATTGTTGCAAATGGAAATGGAGAAGGATTTTGCATATCTTTTATGCTTTGAAACAGGTACCGAGAAAGGAATTGGCTTCTGTCTTAATTCATATTTACTTTCAAATATACTACATTTGGACTTAGAACTACTAACATAGGTTACATTACTATTACACATTATTGTTTCGCTGGTTTTAATTTAGATAATATAATATTAATTTCCAATCTGGGATTATTATATTTTGGTAGAAGATGGCGGAAACGGGCACTTCTTCAGCTATTTAAACCAAATTTTTGAGTAGTCTTTTCTCTAGTGTTTTCAGACCAAGTTCATTGAGGATAATGCTATATTTATTGTTTGATAGACGGTAGCCTACAATGATACTAATTGTTTCTCTGTACAGAGAGCATAAATAAATGCCGGTATATGAGGATTTTATGCTTGGCTGATGTAATTGACTCAAGACTCTATTGCCTTACACCGTTAATATTATCCACGAACATGTACATCAATGCCTCTGTGTCAATGTGTATGTATGTTATGATTGATAAAATGATGTAATTTATGGAAGAAGTATATGCCGACGTGAAATGATATGATTGTTACACAAGTAAAATGATGTGCTTCTAGATTTTCATGTTCGCTAATATTCGTTCTGCAGCTGCGACACCTAAACATCCCAGTCAGTCGTGAAGATATGTAATCTACACATGCACATGGTTTGAGAGGATACTGCCATTTCAGTTTCATGTAATAATGAGTCATGTCATTATACATGGCATGTTCTGCTGTCGTTGTCATTATTTCTTCTATATATATTAATTATATACTGTCCATAAGTGTCGGGCTGCCAATTTACAACAGAGCTGCAAAATTACACATTCTTTTACTATTTTTTTAATAACACCGTGTAATTGATCGTTTAGTTTACGTATAGTTACGTGCCTTTTGACTTCAACAGTTCGGGAAGAGCATTAAAATTTATGGCTTCTTTAACTGTCCGCTGAACTGACTTCTAACAATTAACATGTTCAATCTTCATTCGCAGATTTTTATGGGTGCCATTTCATTAATCGACACTGTAAAAAATAAATAATTTCAACATAGGTAGGAACAATATGTATAGCAAGATCGTGGACTATAACTATATGAGATGCTTACTGCGATGTATTCTAATGAATTTCTAGATGAGTATATATGTATTCATATATTTATTTTTGTCTGCAGTGGAGATATTATTCAGTACCTATTATTTGGCTCAAAATTTGTCGATTGGTCAATTTAGAGCTGATTTGCAGACATAAAAATGTAGTTGCAATGGATGGTTTCTTCTTAGATAATTGTGTGCGTCAAAAAAACGTATTTCTATCCTGCATGATAAATATGCGATACAAGCGTGGAAAGACACTTTTAGTTTTCCGATTTGTTTAAACGGTTTTGGGCCTATATAGATTAAGTTATTCATGAGATCACAAAGTATTTAATTCTTAATGGTCTTAGTTTTGGACAGGGTTAGGCATAAAAAGGCTTATTTCGGGTCGCACATGTAAAACCCTTTTACATCTCTTACTCTAATCTAAACTTACCGTAGTATCGTCAGTACAACCGATTTATTGTTGATCATGAGTAATAAGAAATAATTAGGTAGGTACCTACAATTTTAACTTCTCCAGCTTCATTTTAGTTGCTGTTTGGTATGACCTGTAAATTTAGTCGAATCTTTTGCAGAGAACGTCAAGAAAAGTAGTAGATGGAAAATATTTGCGAAATGGTTAGAGTAGAGCAGTCGAGTAATGTTTTATGAAGTGGTTTTACTAATATTATATGTGGACAACAACTTTTTTAAGCAGATAAGAATAGTATTTATGTAGGTATGACATTTGTTCATATATCGCTACTATATGTTATACAAGATGTGTAAAAGCAGTTAGTTATATATGGGTAGTAAAGAGAGTTTTGATCGACACTTGGTGAAGCATAGGGCAAGACAGATAGTATTATTATTATTACATATTTATGGGTATGTACATTGAGTTGGCTTTTGAATGAGTCACCTAATGTCATATCGTGGTAATCTCAACATTAATTCTATTAGCCACTTGAGTTGAGCTTCAGAGTTTCACACAAATATTATATTAAAGCGCATGAAATAATAAAATATTAAGTGGAACCCAATGAATCGACCTATCTGTATTATAACGCATCACTCCAAAAGTACCTAGATACAGCAGAGACACAGTTCAACGTGTACACTTAGACTTTAGAGCTTTGCAATCACTCAGCAACACTTCACTTCTCGACTTTTCTTACATGATATTCCCATGACTCTATTTCATCGTTAACACCGAGCAACTATACCAGAATTAACGTGGACACAGTATGTGGCCAGAGTAGACCATGTCATGACAGTTTCATCCAGCATCCAGTAATTCAGTCATTACTTTTTCGTCTCCGTCTCTTATCATAATTCATTTGTTCCATCCTATTCAAACATAATACTTAACTTTTACTCCAATAAATACCCACGCTAATTCTAACTGTTTTTGTGACTTTCTTTTGTGTATCTTGCTAAAAATAATGAATTATACTTTATTGTGCTTAACTTATTAATAAAACATAAAAGTACGGTTATTAGGTTGTTTATTTGCCCTCTTTTGTTTTCGTAATCGTTTTGCGACTGTATGCATAAACGTATCAGTGAATGCAATCCAGTTATTTACTACTTAATAAATGGTGATCCTGACATCCTGACATTTAAATATTTTCATCGAAAGATCATAAGTGCGTCGTAAGTCAATTTATTAGTGTTTTTTAAAGTAGAGATTTCTTTTAAATCCCAAAGTTTTCAGCATCAAAAAATATTTTTCCCCCAGCAAAACTGTTAAAAGCAGGAATTCCGTCTATTTACGTTCGGCAGTGAACGACAGGGACTTGAGCCCTAGACATTTGCCAAATATTAATCATATTGAGAGTTCAGAATCCAAATATACGGACAATTAATTGGTATAGACTTTTAAGTGTAAAACAAATATAAAGTGTCGCTTTATACATGAAAAATGCAACGAGATAGACTGGCAATGAAAAAAGAAAAACAAATGGGCCTTCTAACGTAATCTATTCAAAAATGGATCATTGATTGTGTTCATGCATCAGTTTACGTAGTGCTTATCGCACAGAACTACAGCAAGAGTGAAAATAAACTTAGCAATAATACTTTAAACATGGTAAGTTCACAAATTTATTATTACTTAGAAGTAGTAAAATTCAAATAGTGAAATATATCTAAGTTTACAAACAAAATCATTAAAATTGCAGACTCATATTTGAAATTTTCAGGCAACTTTTAAGTCAAAATAATATACTAACTATAGTAGGTATTCAAACTCATATATTCTTAGATCAATTTGCATTTTCATTTTATAGTTTATATCTTATACCCTGAAAAATGCGTCATCGTATTGCTAGATAAAAATTATGTGTATGGGCAGTAGGCAGGTAGCTTGAAAGCAAAGCTAAACGAACAGTGGAGTAATATAGGTATATACTTCCAGTATTATCAACACTTGACATGGTACTGGAACATGGATTTCAGTTGAGAAACGGGTAAAGGAAAAGAGTGACACTAAAAAGGGTTGTCAGTGGGAAACTAGAAGAGAAAAAAACCTAAACCTTTTAAAAACCTATCTCTTTCGTTAATTACATTGTTTTTATAGCATTTTAAGAGAAAAAGAACTTCAAGGAACTAGGCATGTGAACGTAACGGAGAAAATTTCCGGTCCTCATAAGTTATGCCACTGACATGACGATGCATGCACTGTTACTAGGTTATTACTCATTTCACAATAGCTTGCCGATAGACTAGATGGACATTTTGTGCGTTTATGGAAAAAAAAATACTCACAGTAGTACTCCATGAACCAGAGAAGGAATATGCGCCGTTTTGTAAAATAATTAAATTGTAAACCCTTGCATGCTTATCCTAGAGGAGCTTTATTATTGGGGAAGTGATTTTGAAAAATGCTAATTCAGACTATTGATTTGTTAAACTTGACTTAAACCCCTTAATACCAATTTTGTAAATTAATAACGCCTAACCACCTTAGCGTACAATTACAAAATGTTCATGTGCAGCTACCATTGAATACACCAAGTTAATACTCTGTCCTACCAGCAGTTAAAACACTGTTTTTGAAAAGGACACAATAGTTTACATTCTCTGATCATTGGAAAGAAATACATGGAAGTAATAAACATTATTACCAACGGTTATTCGAAAAAAGAATGCAATAAAAAACTTAGATAAAAATTGATGCCAACTTTAATGTGAAATTGTTGGCTGTACAATATTTAATTGTTTCGTACGTTTTCTGTAATAAATGCATAAAACATTTAGGTACTTTAATATTTAGACTCTTAATGAACTTCAAATTTTTGACATGGTGAAAAAGAGGAATCAAAAGCAACAAGAAAGCATTTAGTTAGAAATGTTTTATCGTGATTTCAGATCGTATAAAAGCAGACGGAATGATCATATAGTAAGAATTAATGACTGTTATGAAGGTTAGGGTAGTATGCATACGCAAAAGTCATTGGAGAATTAGTAGTAGGTACAGAAAATTGAATGTGTCTTCTATTACGCAATAACCTTATACGTTTTAACAAGAACACCTTAAATTCAACACAGGAAAAAACAGTCACAATTTAACAACTCAGGTTCTACAAATTCGTATTAGATTGTTCTCACTTCTCATTTCATTATTAACGCATTTCACTGTACAACTGTTGGAGCAATGAGGAGTTTACAGATTGCGCAATACGGGGATAAAAAGAATCTCTAATTGTAAGTATCTCAGATACGATCTGCGAAGCATAATATTGTTTGTTTTTTAAAGGGAAATTAAGTGTCTGACCTCTGCTAGGTTTACAAGCCTAATGAAGTTGTACCTCTCATTTAAATAAGAATATCTTATAACATTATACTGTCCAGCTTATATTGAGTTTGGTAGCAGCAGCATTTATCTCCATATCCTTAAAAACAGTAATCTTAAATATTCAGTTGTGAAATTCATCTGATGTTTCCCCGTATAAAGTTTGAAACACATAACACCACAAGCGCAAGCTACGCACGTAGGCATGTACACCAGCAAAAACTGAAGTCGTGTCATAAGTTATCAGACATGAGACAGGACTAAAAAATGAATTGGTGTTTTTACATGATTGGGGTTGGAATTAAGGGTAGTGAAACAAAGCCATGATCTGATCTGCAAATCCTTGCCATGACTGAATTTCTTATCTTTGTGATAATACTGTTACATAAGCATATGAGTAATGTCAACGTCCAAATATTTTCAAAAATGTCATTTAAATAATTAAAATACACGATGTTTAGGAAGAGTTAAAAGTTTCACATTAATGTTTTTAAAGGAAGCCAGTTTAACTTTATATAGTTTCTGTAATGCAATTCTATACACAACTATGAAACATATAAACATTAATTCCTATTGTTTAACGCTATTATGTTTACTTCTAGTGTACTATTATCCAACTACTAACTTTGCTGCAGTGTTGTTTTTATAATCCAGAGATCAAATTTTTGTCTAAGAATCCTAATTGAATAATTAAAACGTTAATGCAGTTAGTTTTCTTTCATGTAAACTTGGTAATCTAAATGATGGAACGAAATTAAAACTCTAAACAAAAAGTAGAAAAATCAATACGTATTTAAACTGCTACTTACTGGCTTGTAATTGGGTTTTCTTGATAAGGTTAAAGCAACGGTCTTAGGTTAACTTTGCAAAAAAAATTCCTCTGCCCCACATTTCTCAATTTATTTGTTTCCATTAATGCGGCAATTTTTTTCATACTGTGAGGTAAAACTTTTCTATAAAACTAGATAATACACAGAGAAGCAAAATTACCATATTTTATTTGTAGCAGAATAAAATATTATCACAGTTGTGGTCGCTATTTATCATTATTCTTCGCTTTGAACTAGACCTTTTATTTCAAAAGCTTCTCTAATGCCACAAATAATGTCATTAAAAATCGAGGTCTAATAAATACATGGAATTAAACGCTTTGTTAATTCAAAAATTCTGCGAAACCTGTCCGTGCTTTAATTAAAGTATGTTCACAAAAAATGCTTCATGAAATGCATGGATTTAAGCTAACGTTTTAACGCGCAGACATTTGTATATTTGGTAATAAAATATGAAAGTTAAATATTTTCATTTGCAAAGGAAGGTTGACTATTATGGATTACGTGGATACTAATATAGGTACTAATAATA
>JAAAYG020031260.1:0-15340 GCA_009936455.2 Tomocerus minor
AGTACAATGTTATACAAGTTAATACAAGTTAATTGGTCAGTTTTCGTTTATAATAACATTTAAAATTCAAAAACTTTTGATTATTATTAAAAAACAAAAATTTATGATACAGTAAAGATATAGTATAATTAAATCGAAAGTAATTTATGAATTACAGACCGATTAAGAGTTTAAGAGAAACTTTTTACTTTTGAAGGAAGTAATCATTATTCCTTACCTTTATTAAACTATTTAGAAAATCTTGTTAAGCCATTTACTACAGTTCCGTCGCAAGGTTGTAATAAAGACGTATTTAGATTGCGATTTCGAAAAGGATTTTCAATCTCTAAATGCTACATCAATCGCTTTCACCAAAAAAAAATTTGGTGAAAATAAATGAATTAAAGTGTAATAATGCTCAATAAACTTGTGTTTTTTGATATTACGAAAAAAATCATTTTCCTTACGTTTCGAGTTCTGGAAAATAGGTGCACTTATAGCGGTTACTCTTAAAATAATTTTGGTGCTTTTAAAAAACAATTGATTTTGTAAAATGATGCTAAACTATTTTTTAATTAATGTCATAAATAGAAAGAAATAAATTGAAGCATTTATGATCTAAATAGTGAAGTTCAAAAATGGTCGTTCAGGAATTGAACCTGAGCACTGAACGCATAATCAATCCGTACGTTATCGCACACCTTAAAGTGCTCTGGTCCGATTCCTGAACGACCATTTTTTTTAAACTTCACTATTTACATGATTAAAGCTTCAATTCACTTCTTTGTTATGCTAAAATAGTCAACACCGAGCCGTTTTTTTTACCGGCTGCGGCGGCTGGCGGCGCGCCGATGTCTTAGGACGCCGGCGGCGGCTGACGATTTTCCATTTCTTTCGGCGGCGGCACCGGCGCGCCGTTCAAAGACTGCCTCAATGTAATACTTCGTCGCGTGCTTTCAAAATGTCAATAATACTGTGCTGCCCGAGTCTTCAAATTGCTTGAACAGAGTAAATAAAAATTCAAGGAACGAAGACGCATACTTGATAAACGTAATATTGTAGCTCGTATTTTAATGCTTAAATGACAGTGTAAAGGAATAATGCGATAGACAATGCGTTAAATCGAATCTGTGAAAAAAATGAAACAATGGCTTTACTCAGGCGTTTATGGTTTATCTTTATAGTATAGTATAGTTTTGAAGGGAGCAAAATAGATTTTCTTAAATTTAAGCAAACAGCTCGTAACTAAAAGGCTCACTTAGACATTTTGGTACACTTAATCACTTTCAGTACTGAGGTTGAGGGGGTTATGGCCGTGTGTCCAGTTAAAGAATTTGTCAATGCCGTTTTTAAAATTATTAATGGTTTTCACATTTTTAACTGTGGAGGGCATTGAATTTCAGTCATTTATAACTCGTTGGAAGAAGTGACTTCTGGTTTTTGTTTTACATATAGGTTTGTATATCCGAGGGGCATTCCTGCACTCATAATCTACTGTAAAGAACTTGTGATCTATGTCATAAATATTGTTAATTATCTTGAATGTTTCAATCAAGTCGTCCCTTTCTTCTGAAAGACATTTCCATCACTATTTAATCCTCCTATAGTCTTCCTGGTATGTGATGTGTTTATTAGGTACCGGCAGCTACATTATAAGTATGTATGTATCTGGGCCCATTTTTTCATATTTGTAGTCAACTTTTTTGAATTCTGTTTTAAGTAGTCATGTGTCCTCTCAATAAGAAAATCAAGAAAAATAGACGAAATCACACACCCTCCCTACCCCCTATAGTTCCCACTTTTCTTAAAATTCAACTTTATTGAATTCTGTTTTTGTAAATAAATGACCGCTACATTGCTATAGCTGTTTAGCACAGTTTTTAATAAAATAAAAAACACCTTTAATAATATACAATACCTAGGCTTGAACGGTCTGTGTAATTCTATTCTGTAGATCATACACTGCCAACATACACAAAGTTGTAAGTTGTAATATAACTTTTTCACTAAGTGTTTTAGATATGGATATACAAAACCCAGTAAATAAAACAATAAAAATGTTGCCGCATAGGGAATGTCATACGTTATTTTTACTCTTTTTATCAGTGGAATTAATTCCCTGATTAATGTGTCACAGGAACGTGAAAGAATAGCGATTCAATTATAAATGCCGCAATCCAAACTCCAAAGGTTTGAGTTTGCCTACTATAATATAATAAACTAATCCCCTTTTATTTTGTTGTGATTTATGATAGGTAATGTAATATTGTAAATCTTTGCCTAACCATTTAGCTTAAAATTGGATAACACCAAACGGATTAATGCAAATCAGACACCATATTTTGACGTACAAAAATAGTTTAAGTTAAAATGAAGAGGTTCATCCCACAGGAAAACTTTACTAGCTACGATTTGATTCTTTTCATTTATAAATAAACCGTGGTAAACGAACAAAATAACGAATAGGGAACTGCGCAGTTTTTCTTGACACACATTCACAAAGCACAAATGACCCACGGTTATGCTATTTATTTTAACAATATTATTTATCGTTATTTATTGGGAATGCCCTTATATTAATAAGAAACCCTGACAGTGTTTTATTCATTGAACTACGGGTGATAACGTAAGTTATATTTTGACATTTTTATTAAAATTGATTACTGTCCAGCTTAATTTGGGAAGGAAATAAATAACAGTAGCATTGCTGTGTTTCAACTATTCCTGTACATCTGTTAGAATCGAGAGGTCAGAATTCCATTCAATCGCATTCTCTATTAAATTAATTCTGACTTGGAAATTCGGGGAGAGAAAATGAAGGCGTTTATCATTTTGGCTGGGTTGTGTCTCATTAATTTGAGTGCCGGACTGGCGCCCATCACCATCGACTTGATTCCCATGTCGAATAACAATCGACCAGGCACTGCCCTTTCGGGAACGAGGTACATCACAATCCACAACACGGCGAACGCGAGTCCAGGCGCCAATGCCAAGGCACATGCCAGTTACGTGAAGAACCCGAGCACGGCTGTGAGTTGGCACTTCACGGTCGACGACACGGAGATCTACCAACATCTGCCAACGAACGAAGTGGGATGGCACGCGGGAACTTCTTCCGGCAATGCCCAGTCCATTGGAATTGAAATCTGCGAGAATTCTGACGGGAACTTTGAAAGGGCCGTGACCAACGCCCAAGAATTGGTAGCCAAACTCATGACAGATCTTAACGTCCCAATTTCCAGAGTCGTGCAGCACAAATACTGGTCAGGCAAAGAATGCCCTCGTCTCCTAATTAGCCGCTGGGACAGCTTTTTGGCAGGAGTCGGCGGAGTTGCACGTGAGTACAAATCACGATTATTTTCACCCTATCCCACAACCCCAGGTAACCAATTTTTAAAAAGGGCGCTATATTGATATCTCATTTTTTGAGCGGCGCACAATTTTAGAAGTTGACTGAAATTGAAGCCCCCGAACATATATTTTTAGTTTATGCTAGTGCGACATATTACAGTAATGTATGTATTAAATACACATATACATAATTATATATTAAATATACATTATTTGTAAGGTTGCAATACTTGACTTCGTCGATTTTGCTATGGTTGATTTGAAATGTGATTGTGTTTGTGGATAGCGGGTGCTTGTTACGGCACAGTGTCGGCATCTGGCGGTCTCAACATTCGAGCCTCTCCAAGCGCTTCTGGTACAATAGTCGGTTCCTTCGCAGATGGCGCTCGTATCAGTGTCTACGACAGAGTGACAGGAACACCCGTGAGCGGAAACTCATACTGGCTCCGAGTAACAAATGGATATGTCTCAGCCTACTACGTCAACCTCTCACCTGGCGGCCCTGCCTGGTGCTCCAATTAAAAGTTACCTAGCTATCATTTTTAGACCTTGTTATTTTCGACCTTCTTTGTTGTACAAATAAATCTAAGTCCGTCAATATATAAACGATAAATTGTTTTTAAAATTCATTTTAATTTTTATTCATTTTAAAAAATTTGGAAAATTAATCTAAAACTTCTTTAAATATTTAATTTACTGACATCTGACATTTACCATCCCAAAATTTCACACGATATACTGACTGCAATTTAAAGTGTTTTATCTGATTTTAGCAGAGATATATACATACATATATATAGTATTTTAATAATATATATAAAATGGGCTTCATGTTTTGTAAGTAAAATTAAAATTAATGAACGTGCTAATTTATTAATAAAAACAAAGTGTCAAACAATATCAACGTTTACTAGGATGAGAGTGAAAGGCAGAACAATGAGATCCATTAAACAAATAGAACAATTAAACTAGTGCAAAAGCGTTTCTTTTATAACCTCAATAATGTGTAGTGGGATTTCGAAAGGGTAATTTAATGTGTAAACAAAGTAATTAATTTCTTATAACATGCAGCATTAAATAAACAGCTAATCTACATCAAAAAATAATCTCGGCGATAAATAAAGCTTTAACCCGAATAAGAATTTTATTGATGCATCTGTTCTTTTGTATGGTCGTGCTTTGGTGCTTGCCACACAGTCAAAAGATAAATAGTAAATTGTGATGCAAATAAAGTACACCATCAGAAATAAAGGTTATCTTACAGTAGCGTAACATGGGTTTCATTGTTTTGTTAATTTAAAGAACAAAATAATTAAAAACATTGATATTCTGAACTTCATTAGTAATAATAACAGTGAGTAACAAACACAGACACAGTACAGTGGTCCTTTGACAGGTTGGGTAGTTATTTAGAATTGGAATTCATCGCCCTCCATTTCCATCCAGAGCTAATACAAAATATCATTGAATCACAGATTTCCTATTTTAATTCTATGTCAACTATCAAAATGAAAAAGTCTGTTTCCGTGGATACCTTTTCAGTTTTTGTGGGCCCAATATGAAATGTCCTTTTCTGATTCCTAATTTTTCCATTCTCTATAGATGGGCATTTCGTCTGTGGCCCCTTTGGAGTGCGAATCGTCCAAATCGTAGTGATCGTTTTACTGGCAGGTCAAAGATGTAGTCATTTTCGGCTTCAATCTCTGGTTTCTTGCTGCCTGGCTTTGAGTTGGGCAATGCGTGGGTTGGGCCGAATTGCTCTTGCTTCGCCACAGGATTGTAGGATGTCCTCAGCGTCTTCCTGGTGTTCGCTCTTTTCCCCGTTCTCTCACGTGGCTCCATTTCCTGCGGGAATGCGGGCTTCTGCATGTCTCTAGACTCCCGCAGCTGCACTCCATCGTCCTCTTCCTCCAGGAAATTCTTCCTCCCTTCAGCCAGCGCCACCACGAAGAGCAGGACAATCAACAACTTCCGCATATTTCCCAGCTGGGTAGTTTTGTCGGAAAAGAGATTGGATTAGGAAGTGAAGTCCTTGGAGATATTGAGATGAAATATGAAATAGTCAAGTCCTTGGAAATAGAACCTTGGAGATATGTGTGGTTAAGAGCAGTGCTGAAAGTGGAGGAAAGAGTGGAGGCTACTGCTGAAATGAAAGTGCAGTGCTCCTTTTATCCTTTTTTTCCTGCAATTATCTACTCAGAGAAAGTGGGTCATTAGAGAAACGGGTCAAAAAGAAAAGGGCACTTTCCAAAATGACCAATCCTATTGTCATTCAATTCTAATTAACTTTAAAGAAAAAAATAATATCAAATGGCGTGCCGTGTGCACAACGAACATGTTGTGTTGTATCGCTTTAGGACTCTTATTGGCAGTGGAAGGAATAGAGGCTAAAGGCATAGTTTTCGATGTCTCCCAACCGATTTTGATGGACACCTGGGAAATAGCAGGAAATGGAACGCATAAAATGAGGAATTAGTCGCCATCTTGGGAAAATAGCTTTCTATTTCCCACTTGATTTTTTTTATCTCCAATTTTCTCACCCACTTGGAAAATCTTCCCACTTTTTTGACTGGGCGAAGATAAATGTTCCACTAGTGCTATTTCCCAAACGAAGCCTTGTCCAACAGGGCACAGATGCTAATCCTTATAAATGCTCAAATGATTATAATAAAAAAACACAGAATTGGAGGTATTAGTGATCTATAGGAAACAAAAACTATGGGCAGAAATGAGTGCAGACAGGGCAAAAGGCAGTCAACAATGACAATTGGAGTTTCAAAATATTCGGATATTTTGATCTGTAGATTGAGTAGACATAAAATGAAACTTTGGTAGATATAATTATTATTGCCAGTTTCGTACTTCACTGGGTTTAATAGGTACTCTTATATTTATACTCGTATATGACATTATGTTATCTAGTTCATAATCCTGTAGTTACATCTAAATCATTTTCCTTTATTTTTTAAAGCTGTTTTCCTCTCGCTCTAACATTGTGCCCTCGTGTCCAAGGAAATCAAAATTCTGATGTGAATTGCAATATTTTATGGTTTTTAAATACACAGTCCAATATACACCTTCACTTACTGTAAATACAACTAGTGTAATAAGTAGTTAATGGTAAATTTTATGATTAAAAACCAGGTGGAAGGAGTTGTTAAAGGACTTTAATATTGTATGCATATGTACATCGGAAATTGTTTCGATTCCTTTGACTATAAGCAACACCCTTCACATACCTACCAAACAGGACGTTGTGTCATTTGAGCACTTTCGTAGAATTTTGAGGTTTTCCTCATCCTGCGGTGTATTGCTCTAATTTTGTAGCAAGAAATAATAATGAATGAAGGTTACTTAGTGTTACTTTAAGAATTAAAAGTTTGATTATGGTTTATGCTTTTAATGCACACTGTGACTTGATCCTATACACCAGTACACAGAGTTGCATTGTGCTTAAGGAGAATCAGTAACTCATTTTTCATTGTTTTGTCTGTAGAACTTTTTTCGTCCCCAAAACAAAAATGTGTTGTGTATACAAAAGTGGATAAGAAAAGAAAATAAGTGTGCCTTTCTTGACGGCACTTTTTGAATGCATCCCTGGAATTAAATTCCATTAACAAGTATTGGAATACAATGAAAATTTTTTGTTTCTGTTTTTCATTGGAAACTGGTGGGATCCTAATTGGATCAATCAATGTAGTAAGTCAAAACTTTCAAAAATTATTTATTCCAAATCTATTGTGGGATTTGAAAGTGTGCGAGTCTTTTCTATACTGTCTGCGCAGTTGCGAATATGAAAGCGATATATATTTTTCGACAAAGGTTAACATATTGTTATTCTGTTTTCAGGGGGCCTATGGAAATATTTTTGGGTTCAAAATAAAAGTGTCGTAATAGCAGATTAGAATTCATGAAATAGCCGGGGAGAATATTAAATATGTAATAGGTTAGATGAAAATAAGGAAACTTAACCTAATCTTTAACCAACAAAATGAATAGCTGCAGATAGTATATAATTACTAGAAATAGACCCGTCCTTCGGACGGAGGAAGCAAACGACATATACCAGTAACAAAAATTTAATTTTTTTAGCTGAGCAGTGCCCTTGATAGTCGTACCTACTGACGAAGTTGCTCAACGTTCGGAGTTCACGAATGGTTTAATTGGCTTAATAAATGGTCAACAATAAATGGCTAACTTAGGGTGAAGAGGTCATGCTACAGTATTTTTTAAATGGAAAGTTTGGCCTTAACATTAGCTTTTCTATGAGCTATTCGCGGGTATTGTACGACCAGTGGTTCTACAATAAAAGCTTCTAGTAGCCATGGGCATGAACTCTCAGATATAGATACTAATTTGAACATTAAAGTAAACAAATGTTATATAAATAATAAAACATAATATGAATGACTATGTTATAGAAACAAAAAACACATGCAAAAAATAAGAAATATGAATAAGGCAAGTATGAACAATATAATAATATTCAAGGGAAGTATATAAATAATAAAACAACAAATTAGCTCATCATTGTTCTATAAAGAGTAGTATGGCAGATAAAAAAAATAAGTCGCAAAACGGTGAATACTAAAACAATTGTCTACTGAGAAACTTTCTAAGTCTATTAGTATGTTTTTTTTCATAGATCTGGGGGCTGCTAGTGCTGACTACCTTTTTCATTTCCGCTACTTTGGGCTCTGGAACAGGGAGTGTCACCTCCGTACGTTCCAACTCTACCAGTGATGCCACCAATAATGAAACGATGAAGGAACAACCCAGATATTGGGCAATTGGTGACAAAACGATATTTCTCATGTATTTCTAATTGATTTTAAATCAGGCTGCTTTCGTAATTAATACAATGCTGATAGAATTACTTTCCTTATTTTTACATGCTGAAGTTATTTAACCAATTTTAAATCTGTTGCCAATTATTTGCTGAATTATGTTGATGCACAGGAATGCTCATTTTCTCGTTCGGTAACATCGTTTTTGGAGCATTTTTAATTTTCGGAGTATTAAAAGTATGACTCACAATTATATTTGACATGGATTCAACCTAGCAAAGGTTTTAAATGACATTTGAGGCTGAATATTTCTGTTTACAGCGTCATTTGGGATTTATAAGCGGCTGGATTGTGTACAAGAGTGTGCTCATCCATATCTCCACCCTTGCATTCGTTGCAATGATTTTCTTCGGGGGCTTTCATTGGCTGAGCATTGTGCTGCAAATATTGATCACTGCCTTCAACATCTACTTCTTCAGAGCAGTTGTTGATCTTCGCAAGGAAATAAGCGGCTGGTAGTTTTCATGAAACTGAATCAAACCTACCGCAAATACAAATGTCCAATCATACATGCTTGTATTGTAAATGTTGTAATAATAACACTTAGATATATCCATAACTTGGGATTGGATTTTTAAAATGGCATGCAAAGCAATTCTAAACTGATTTGAAATTTAATAAATTTGATTTTAACAAAAATTGTACCACTACATTTTGAAATTGTATCGCACTAATAAGACTTGTACTGGCTTCTCTGGGTTTAAGGCCGGTAGGCAGCATGCTTTTTTACAACGTTATTAGAAACTGAACACAGCGCATTCAGTACGACTATTTCATCGAAAACATAGCAGTTGATACTTTTTGTTGTGTGTTGTGCTTGTAGGGAGCTCAGATCGAGTGCTACAAACAAGATAACCACGTGAGCTGCATGGGTGTAGTCATCAACTTCGATGAGTATGCCTGTAGCTCATTTCAAATTGTAAAATTTCAAACGGACGGAGGTAACTCATTAAATAACCAACCGATTTCGATTCTGTAAAGTTATTATTGTTTCTCCCAGAAATGCCTCGGACATGACTAGTGGGATTTTGAATATTCGTTTTTGTTGGCTTGCAATCTTTAATCAAACCATTAGCGTCAGTTTTTGGAAAAGATGGTTTCGAAAAAAATTAACTTCTCGAAAACCGAAACTTATTTTGAAAAAAAAACGACTAATGGCCGAGGTATATAACCAAACTTTATTTTGGCTTTTATTTAGTTACTTTTCGTGGTCCTTTTTGAGTTAGCTCCGTCCGTTCGAAGAAGGAATTTACACTGCTGCAGCACACCCTTAACACGTGGAAAAAGAAAATGGATAAAATTAATTGCACCATTTTATTTATAGTTAGAGGTTACATGACGGCCAGTTTACAGTTAGTAAGTATCAAATGCACAATTTTCCAGCCCTGATTCCGACAGTTTGGGGAAACGTACAACGTTGCAAAAATTATCAAAAAAGGGGAAAAAAATTCGTAGGGCACAATAAAACTTTGTCTTCCTAAATATGCGATGAAAGTCAAAATACGTTTTCTAATTCATTCCCTCCACTACAAAAAAACATTTTCCTACAGAAAATTCTATTTTAAAAATGTTGAAAACTTGTGCCTGAACGAATCAAAGACTTCTACAGATAGACTAAGCATCTGATTTCGTTCAAAAAAATCATATGACATGCGAAGTCAAAGCCGCGAAAATGACTTTGAATTACCTTCGCCCAGTTAATGAGAACCAATGAGAATAGAGTAAAACGACGTCTACATTTCTCAATTGTGCTCGATGAATTAGTACAGAGGGAATGCACTATTTACACTCTAGAAGTATATACCATACCTACCTGTATTATAACTCTATTGAACGAATAGAATTAATTGTTAGTAAACAAAGCGGCATTTGTATAAGAACTACGTTGGGTTGAGGAAATTGTGGACAGGGTTGCAACATCACAAGTAATCGGCTTGGAACTAGCTTTTGTACCGTCGCGTCATGCAGGACTGGACTGCATCGTTTGCAAGTCGTCATACTACCGTACCTCAGTTGCCATTACACTGTGTATTATTTTAAAATTTCACAGAAAAATTACTACACTATTCAAAGTTTGAGATTTTTTAACACAGATGGAATGCAGTATGTTTAATATATATCTATTATATATTACTATATAAAGATCTATATTGTGTGATGTGAGTGAGGAGATGTGGGACAGGCAGCCAGACTTGTTAATTTCCATAAAGAAGAAATTTTAGTTCCTTCTTAGTAAATGAAATTAATCGATCGAATAATATCATGTAAAATTAACTAAGTAAATAAACCGTTGTAAACGAATGTAACAAAGAGGGAACATGTAATGACAGACAGATACAGGCTGTCATTTCCATGGCGCTTGGCATTATTTCCCTTTTAATATGAAAATATTTCACAGCAGTGAAATAAATTAAACCAAATGCATTATGGTGTCAAATCTTGTTACAAAAACTATTAGCAGGCGATGTTAACCAATCAATTGTTTATTACATAAATTTTCAAAAAATTGTGTCACTGCATGTGGTAAGTGAATTTTTTTGAACTTGGGAAGTTGGTGTAAAGAAAATAATCACAATGCCGGCTCAGCTAATTCGATGCTGTAGCCAAGGGCCAATTTGACAAACTCGGCCACCTGAGCGAAGTTGACGACGTCGATGGTGTCTCTGTCGGTGTGCATGCTTGGGAAGAGAGTCGCTTCGGAGGGGGAAGCGGCGGGAAATCCACTTCTGGTCCACGAGGCGTGATCAGAGCAGCCGTAGCCGCAGACGGACGTCTCCCACCCGTAGTCCAGGTATTCGTCCACAACTTTCTGCAAGAAAGTGTTCACCTCGCTGCTGACGAAGTCCGTGAGGAAAGAGACGCGGTTGATGCCCGTGTAGTAGCCTACCACATCGTAGTTCAACATGGCAACTACATCCACTCCTGACACACATCCAAAAAAGAAAATTCATTTTAAGCGTTAAACCTACCTTGTAAAACTTATACAATCATGCCGGCGGGGCTGCTCCCCATTAAAAAGGCTTGAAAGCTCAAAATTTGATAAAAAAAATTGGGATGAATAACCCAAATTAAAATTAATTTGGCGTGAATAGCCAAGTTTATATTAACTCAACAGCATTAACTAAATATAAATATTCACCGCTAAGTAGAATAGAATTCAATTAAACCAAGAATACTCAAGATAGTATTACTACGATATTAAATCGATGGTTAAACTGTTAAATATATAAATTAATGTCCAACATAAATTTCAATTATTTATGTGGACTATTGTTTTATATTATGGAACGAGTAATTTAAATTTTCAACTGCTCCAAAACTCTACTTCTTATTTCGATTTTAAAAATATACTGTGTGCTAAATTGGTCATTAGTTTCTCTTGGTTAAATTCGTCTAAAACGGTTTATTTAGTTTCTTGTAGTCGACTAATTCCCATTTGCCTAACAAAATCCTGTCGGAATCTGCAATGTGGGAAGTACAAGTTACCTTGTTGACTGTATTCAACGGCGATGTCTTGGGATCCGCGGAGACCGACTTCTTCGGCGGCATACCACTGGAACTCCAAGCTCTTCTTGGGCACGAATCCGCTTTCCAGGAGTATGAGAAAAGTTTCCAAGAGGGCGACACTGCCACTGGCGTTGTCATCTGCGCCCGGTGCCCGTCCATTTGTGGGGCTACCTGAATTGATGGAGTCCTGGTGGGCGCCGAGGATAACGACGCCTGGCTCGGAGCCCTGGATGCGGGCGATGACGCTGTTCTGAGGCCAGGAGTGAGTGAAGGCCCTCACCGTGGCGTTGCCTTGGTAGTTGCTCAGCTGGATGCCCTGCTGCACGAGTGCCAGGAGCCAGTTGGATGATTCCGTCCCTAGGGCGTTGTTGTAGTAGCGGTTGTTGTACGCACTGAACGCCGTCACGAACTGAGTCATGTACGGGATGTCGATCTTGGAAAACGTAGCCCTCACAGTCGACTGAAAACGCATGGAAGTGGGAAGTGCTAGGATAAATTTAAAAAAATGTCACGAACTATTTTAAACATTCCTGACAATGATGCTCCATCATAAAAAGTTCTTAAAATTATTAAATGGCGAGATACTAAATAATTTTAATTTCTTAAAAAAAACGAAACTTTTTTGGGGCTTCCAAAAAAAGTTGTGAATTTATTTATTGATCATGTACCTATCCATGTTAATCTATAAGCTTTTTTGAAAATCTGTCAGGGACAGGAGAATTTTGCAATTGCAGTTTGGTAATAGCCAGTTTCTTGTCGAATATTTATTTTCTTTTATTGTAGTTATAATTAAATTAATATAGGTACGGACCTACTAAAGCTAAATTAAATTACAACATTTAATATTAATAACAATGTGATATAGAAATGAGGGATTGGGTTGTCTATTGACCTGTAGGAGCGGCAGATATGACAGATGGATAATTTCTGCCGGTGACGTCCATGAAATGAACTCGGTTGTTGATAAGTTCAAGGAGCTCTTGTTGACTGAGCCATTTGGCGGGTTCTGTTGCGCTGACTTCAATCAGACGGCTGCCTTCGTCTGCTTCAGAGTCAGATGGGCGGGCGCTGATGGACGCCACGGTCACCGCCAAAAGAACGAAAATTTTGAAATGGTTCATCATGGACGTTGTTCACTAATTATTACCCCTGTAAAGCACCGTCCTAAGAACTGGATTTTTGGAAATATTGTTCATTCGTTTTATAAGGACCTGACTGAAGACGTCCAGCCTGACGTCCATTGTTTGATTTTATCGAACAATGAACATTATATCAATGGACTCTAAATTCATTAATCAAGAATGACGACTTAAGCCATACCTACTTAATGTTATTATCGTGTGCATTGCCTAACTGCACCTAAAATAATTCCTGAATAATCCAACTCTCCAAACAGACTTCTCTTTATAATGCAAAGTTTTGGTTTAAATCCGTATCTTGTGATCCAAAACGGATTTTGCAAAAAAGTAAGATTAACTAGATAATTAAAATAGGTAAAGCTTATATATAATGATTTCAGTCGTATATTAGCAATACTATCTCTATAAAATATAAAACTGTCTTAAGTATCGTAAATTCATAACGTCAACATTAGAATGACATGGATCCACCGAGTTTACGAAATGCCTTGTGAAGTTCAAATACAGATACCCTGGGAAATACGCGCATTAAAAGTAATTCTAACCTTTGTCAGCATTGCCATTAGGATTGAGCGTGATAATGAATATTACAATCGTGGATAAGGATAATTTGTGTTGACAGGATAATGATAATTGCGACTCGGAATAATTTGTTGTCTCATTCCATTAATCTCCTGTCAAATACAATTACAGATAGATATTGCATTATCAACATTCTTATATTAACGCGGTAATGTATACCTGCAGAATCGTGCGTCGACAACAATTTTTGTTGCATGAGCCCCGGGAAATGCCCCATATACATAACGGAATGGAATATTTGAAGTTTATAGGATAGTAATATAAAATATTAAATGTTAAATAAACCAGTACAATTTTTATGACTAAAAGTTGAATACGTGAGTGTTTTTAAACATTCCCAAGATAAGTCGATTGTCTGTTTCGAGTTAAAACTGGTGATCAAATAATATTTTGGTTACTTGTGGAAATGTGTGAGAGTTGATAGTTGTATGGTAAAAGGCCCTAAGGGGTTATATGTGCCTAGGAGGATGTACGGCAGTAATTAAGGGCTACGGCAGTAATTAAGGGCTACGGCAGTAATTAATTATAGAAGGCAACGGCCAACTCGGTGTTGACTGTTGGGTGTACTAACTCGGCAGCGTTGAAGGTGGGTGAAGATGTCACTTAGCAAATTGTAATGGTTTCCTTTAATACAGACAATGCCTTATCTAAAGAAGATAAAAGCGAAAACGACTTTTCCCATTCAGGGCCAAATGCCCCGAAACCGAGCTACTGTTTTCCTGAGAGTTTGACTACTTACAATCAGGGGTCGGATATTTGTTTATTTATTTTCCCAAAAAATTTGTTTATTTATTTGCTAAAAACAGCCAAAAAGTTTTCTAAAAACCGAAAAAGATTTTCTTTCAAAATCAACAAAAAATTTAAATTTAATTTATTATACTGCCTGGTTGATACATTTAGGTAGTGGGTAAATGCTACTGGTATGAATTAGTTTACTCGGGTCAAATAACCTGTGTAATACCTACTTAATTTATTTTTATAAGCATATTATTATCGGATAATGAAAAATAATTGCATTTCAACGTTCCATGCTAAACTTTAGTTAGCAGTCCACGTTTGAAATGGGGCCCCGTTTTGGACATCATTTGACCCCAAGGACCCCACTGGGGTCCCGGACTGGTTATATTTGAAGCTTCGGGTTTGCGAAAAATAAAAATGGCCTTATTTTAGGTTAAAAGAAGTCCATTTATTTACTCAACCTAAAATGAAACGGTATAAATAAAGTTTTGCTAAAACCTACAACGCTACTACTAAAAACCTAGCTGAAACAAATATGAGTATAAAGTACTGAATTTGATTATTTTGATTAACCTTAAAGGGGGTTAGTACACATCAGCGCCGATAGCACCGACCAAATTTTTCTTTACTATTTTCCAATTCTAAAGGTTCAAATCCAACCTTTCCGGAAACCTATAGTTGGGGTCCGGTCTCAATGGGGTCCAGTAGCCACAAGGACCACATTGCCTTTCTGGACTACAAACGACCAATTGGGATTGGGATCACAGTATCCAAAAGGCTCAATGAAGTCACTGTATCCCAAAGGCTCAATGAAGTCCCAGAATCCCAAAAACAAAGGCTTGATGTACCAGCTCCCATGTATTATACGTATGAAGAACCCAACTTCAGAGGGGGCTAACATTCATTACCGCAATATAAATTAATAACTCGTATTCGCTAAAAACAATTGGCAGTTTTGGCCGAAACTGAGTGAAATATTTGCTTAAAATTGATCAAAAATTGCGCGGAGCGCAAAAAATTTTTGGGGGGAGCTTTAGCCCCGAAAATCCTCTCAATACCCCATTTCTCTCTTTAGGAATTTCATTTTTGCTTAAAATTTGGCTCAAATATTTTTTTAAGATTTTTTATACCCGAAAAGTTTACGTAAATATTTTTTTATATAAAAAATATTTACGTAAACCTTGGATTTTTTTATAA
>JAAAYG020031271.1:0-50679 GCA_009936455.2 Tomocerus minor
TGGTTCGGTTCGGTTCGGTTCGGTTCGCGCATTTGCCGAACCGGCTGTGGTTCGCGAACCACTTTTTAAGAAGAGTGGTCTTGCCCTTACAATTTTCACACACTTGATACTGCTGAGTGTTGACACTGTTGATTCTGACGACTGAAGTTAAATGTTTACAATAGTTTCCAGTTTTGGAAAAGAACCATTCTAAAATTGACAATAATCAATTTTGTAGCACGAAATGGACTGATGAGGAGATTTCGGATACGAATGACGAAGATTACTGGCTAAATCTTTGAAATCAGGAACTACAAACAACACCAAATATAAAACCAAAACACCAATTATTAAGTCCTCCTATAAGGGGCACTATTATATGAAAACACCGATAATTCAACAACGAATAATAATAATGTTGTTGAACCCGAATCGAAACCGAACTGTCTAGTCTGCATCTCAATTTTGAGACTGGTTCCATCCAAACAGCCGAAGCCAATTATACACTAGCCGAAGTCAAGTTTCGAATAAAATAATATTACCTACATATCATCTGGCTCATCCAATACACCCGACACCAGACTACAAGACACTTGATGCCGAAGTGCAAGTCGCCCGACTGCAAGCCACCAGACGCCCTACTCCAGGCCACTCGGCGCTCATTGTTGCAGGAAATTTTTGAGTAAAAATAGTTATGGGTAGGTGTACAAACATGGCCCATTTTGGGCAAGGCTATTGTACCGGTTGCCATGGATTAGGTTTGTTCAAAATTTGAAAATAGTGACGGGTATTTTCAAATATCTTTCTTTAAAAAATGTCAAAGCCGCCGCTATTTTCAAATTTTGGACTAACCTAACCTAAAAATAAATTAACACTTCCCAATATGGGCGGCGTTTGTACACCTACCAGTCACTATTTTCAAATTTTGGACGGACCAAACCTAAAAAGAAATAAACATACTCCAATATGGGCCGTGTTTGTACTTTGTACACCTACCTGTCACTATTTTTCATCTTTATGGTATCAAAAATTTTTGTGCAACAATGGGCATCGGGTGGCTTGCAAGTCGGGGCGTCGGGTTGCTTGGAATCGGGTGGCTTGTAGTCAGGTGCCGGGTGGCTTGCACATCGGCGTCGGGTGCCTTGTAGTCGGGTGTATTGGATGAGCCTGCATAATATGGCCCAGGGGGACTCGCATGAAGGCTTTCCTGCGTACAGCTTTTTGACAGATATCCTTGCACTGTGTAACTTGTGTAAGACTAATGCAATAGTTGACATTGGACTCCTATGCATTTATTTATTCTCTGCTTGCTCGTATCTTCGCGCCTCAGTTACTCTGCGATTTCCATTGGCCGTCACGTGTCGGTTACTGAGCCGTCCAATCCGGGGAGCACAGTAACTGCCCACCCCTTTAGCACTTTTGATAACGCTTAAGTAAATGAGAGTAGGTCTTCTATAGGAACACGAAGCGGGACTTTCATATTCTCTGATATGGCCTCTAATCCTCTGTTTTTTTGCTAAATTCGAAACATGACCGGATCCAAAGGGGGGGGGGCTTGGTGGCTCAATCTCCCCTCCCCCCCGAAATGCCGAGGAAAAAAGAATATTTTTGGAAAAATGCTTAAATTTTCCTTTGGCCCGAAGCCGAAGCATTATTCGCGCTACGCTCGAAATATAGCTGTCGTAAATACTGCAATAACATGTAATTGGCTTCGAGCCCCTCCCCCCTGGAATTTATTTCTGCATCTGCCCTTGATACATTGATACGAAGAGGTTATTGGCAGCTGCCAATAACCGTCAAGCGCTACGGTTTTCAATGCATCATATGTATATTATAATTGTATTTGTAATATTGCAAATTTCCTTCAAAATTTGAATTCATTGATTTTCAGTGTGGCTACACGGTGAGCCATGCATGGATTTGATTTCGCTTAACTACATCTCTAGCTTCGGCTATTGTCGACCCCAGGTTTGCTTTCGCCCGCTTGTTGTAGCATCGCAAACCCAAGCTATACACACTATACAGTATATTATAGTTGGCTAATATATAACATTAACATTATTTGCTCACACTCACATATGGTTTACCCAAAAGCCAATGACTCAGATGAGATTCGTGATATTATGAGATCGCCAATAAAAGTAAATAAGTGAAGTCCTTTCCTCACCAGTGTAACGAGTAATAAAGTAAGTGGAGTATTTATTAGTATTTATTGATTATTCATCAGTTTACAACTTTCGAGCTACAATTTGCTCTTTATAATTGTAGTTGGTTGTGTGATAATAATACTGTTGATATAATTTTGCACGGTTGAAAAAAGTTGAACGTAGTACGCTCGAATCGTTGATCGTCAAAATTATATTAATTTTTTATTGTCATTTCACAATTTTATTATTGCTTTCGATAATTTGGGGTTTGGTATTTGGTCATTGATTATCATTATTATTGTTAATATGGTAGTACTAGTAATTAAAAATCATAATTCACAATAATTCGGGATTCAAATTCATATAAACATAGTTGATAGTATATAACTTATTATTGACTTATTTTTCAGATATAAAATATATACTCATTGATTTCGTCTTCAGTCGTGGGCATTAAAATTCACATAGGATTGGAAATTTGAAGACAATCTTTCAAAACTCTTCAATCTACGACGCTGTTGGCTATCATCTCATCTGTATCCAATCCACAGAGTTGGTAAGTTGATGCTGTTGACTATTGACGATTTTAAAATACCCTATAATAATATAACAGCTTGTTTTTAAAGTACTCATTTTTAATGTTACTATACATATGATTTTTTTAGCCGTAATGTCAGGAATTCTAGATAATGTACGGTGTGACTGCTTGGAAGGAGAAAGGCGCAATAGTATTGCCTCGGCCATTGCTGGAGTTTTGGTAAGTTTCAAATTAGCTTTTTCGCATTTATCGCCTATTGATTTTCCTTAATATTGCTAGTTTCAAACGTTCATTTATTATTAAAAAAATAAATTAGAATATTAATATGTTTTCTCGCAGTTTTTTACAGGGTGGTGGATAATTATTGATGTCGCTGCTGCAGGCCCCACACATAAGGAGTTTGATCCAGCGTATTATACATGTGGTGTTTTTGGGACCATTGCATTATTTATGTAAGAGAAAAATTAAACAAACTTAAATATGTCTATGTGCTAAATGATTGGTAGAATGATGAACAGTCCGTAAATATAAATCTATACCTAACATCCTGAATTGCACTATTTTCAAAAGCTTTCAATGTTTTTGTCCGAAAAATAAAATAAAATAGCATTTTAATGTTAAGGTGTAAGTGGCAATTATTATGTATCAAAAGGGTGCCAGTGGATTGACAAGCAGCTGGTGTGGCAGCTAAGCTTGTCTTACTAACTAGTTCATTCAGTGTGCAAAGGCTGTTGTTCAAGTTACTTAAAATTATTAATCTATAAACAAATATTTATTGTGTGATTAATAGGATAAACGCGGTCTCCAATGGACAACTACGGGGGGATTCTTTCACAAATGGGTGTATGGGTCCTAGAGGAGCCAGACTGTGGCTATTCATTGGTTTTGTGATAGGATTTGCCAGCTGTATCAGTGCTTGTTGGATTCTTATTGGAGGTTACTTCACCGAAAGTATGCTTCTGCTTTGCTTCAGCTTTTAAATTGATTAAATTGTTTAAATTTCTTTTTTATAAATGATCAATTTACTACGTAGGATTCGTATTATTTGTGTTGACTTTATGTTTGTGAAAATTGTTTGGAGTTACAGAATATAAAAATATCCATTTTAAACAACATAGATGTCATATATATCCAAACTTCAATTTAACCTTTTTGAATCAATATTTCCTGAAACTAATATATTTTCCATTAGTATCAGCTAATATATATTTTTAAAACTGTAATATATAATATACCTAATACCTTGTTCGTAGTAAGCAATGTTGGTGATGGGCCAGGGGCTCCAGCTATTTAATTTAATTATGATAATATACCAAAGTCTTTCTATCTGTCATCTGTATTTGTAGTACCGTGGGGGAATGGCAAATATTGGTAATTTGGCTTTTTTAATGGGAAGCTGGAAGCTACTTTATTGATAAATGCCAAAGGTGATATATTATATCTAGTGACCAAAACGTATCCAGTATTTTATTCACCCATTAACAATAATTGCTTTATTTTTAATATGATCGCGTCTTAGTTTAAGCAACCAAGATGCGCAGAGAAGAATTTATCCAGAAATGTTGTACAATGCAGCTATTCGAATACTGAAGTGTCTCTAATATTATTTTCTATGGGATGGAGTTTTTTTAAATCCTTTGAATTTCTTTGTATATTTCAATGTTATGTAATATAATTGGCATTTATTAATCCCAGGATTCACATTGCACTGGAAGGTTATTTCAAGGAAGAAAGTCCAGTAGTTTTCTGAATCCGTTCTTTAGAATTCTGATAATGACTACGTGTATACATGTCTCTCTACTTTCTGTTACTTTCTTTTTTGTGTCTTAATTCTGAAGTATTAATGTAGTTTATGAAACTCACAACTTTAAATTGTGTGATGTTAGATTATCAATAAATGTTTTGTCGTTTTCTTTTTTAGATTCTCCGCCGAACAAATGGCCCGGTGCAGCAGTTTTCCTTCAAAATGTGTTTATTTTTTCCAGCGCTTTGGTTTATAAGTTTGGTCGTTCAGAAGATTTATGGGGTTAAGCATTCAAGTCAGAATACGAAGAGGCGTGTAATAATATAGCTTTTGTACATTCCCAGCAAGCTTAACACGAAGTTAGTTCCATTTATTTATGTAATTTTTTGTCTTTAGTTATGTAAGTGTACTACACGCTATAACTGCACTACCAATGGCGTATTTCGCAACTCATCGTGCGACTGCAAGAATAAGTCACACAGAAAAAACGACGACGAAATAGGATAACATCGTATTGATTGTTAAAATACGGTTTGACGAAATTAAGTCATTCATAACCTATAATGTATGAGGTCTTAGTCATAATCTAAAAATACATTTGAATACTATAAGGATGATATTGTCGCTATTATCAAATATATAATGTAGATTATCGTTTCACGGTCCTTGCTATCGTATTTTTTAACTTTTTGTTTGCAACCAATCTTTTTCCAACCAAATATGTGTCTAATTAATTACATTATTCTGTAGTAATGTCAGGACGAAAATGATGACTAATAGCATAGTATCCTTAATATTCATTTCTCGGCTGGTAGCAAAGATTTCTTACAACTTAAACATTAATTGCAAAACAATGTAGTTCTGTTCACTGTACTCTGTCTCTGCAGCCTATTAGAATTAATAATAAGTAGCGATTAGTGACATTTCGCGCACGTATATAATTAATTGATGTTTATATAGTTTATAATAATATTATTATTACTATTGTGTGTGCCTGTGGGAACATTGTGTCAATGGCAGTAGTAATATTATTATGTTATTGGAATCTGAATTATGTAATTAAAATAATTGTTAAAGTTTCAAAACTGACATTTAATGTTCTGTTTGGGAGTTCAGAAGACTTCAGATTTAATATTAGGGAAGTTTGCATTCAGTTTATAGGTTAGATTAAATCTCCTGAAAACGAACATGCTAATAAGCATTTTTAAGTTCTACTCCGCATCATTCATTTCATAAATAGTTAAGCTTTAAAAAATATTCTACGCTTCCAATGGTTATATAATAAATAGTACCAACGATGAATATTTATAAGATTAAAGGATTAAACGAAGACAGATGATACTGAGTATAAGTACCTTATATATGATGCTGTTTACTATTTAAAATACTTCTTTGGAGGTTTGAAAACTTACGAAATTAGTAAATACATTTCAGTGTAAAAACGGGCGATTGTGTACTATAAAGCTATACTTAAGGTGGTTGTAGACTAACTAGATTTAATGGTATAAAAATTTAGTATAAGATGGTTGAGCTTGTTACATATTTTAGTGTGAGCATCAAAAACGCTGACGAATCGCTGAAAATCCAGTGTAGCAAAAATTGCAAAATATATTGGAGATGCAGGTGATCGAAACCTGGTCCTCTCACATGCGAAGCGAGCGCTCTACCACTGAGCTACATCCCCTACTAAGGAAAACCGTTCGCCTAAAGCCGACATTCTTTCCTAGTCTGATCCTAGCTGTGCTCAAATGCATGTGGTACAAGTAGGAGAATAATTTTGAATCTGCGCCGTTCTTCTCTTGCTCGAATTGGAAGAATGGAATTGAATCGTGACGTGAAACAGCCAATCCAGCTCCCACACGACTTTTACGCGTGGACCTTTGCATTTCTCCTCTTGTCGTGTGCTTCAGGCTCACTATTCTTCTGTCAGATTTTACTTGACCGACTAATCAATCGACATTCAGCGACAATCGGTCCTCCGATAGCAGAAGAAAACTAACTATTGACCATTACTGACTGGCTACTGCTAAATAGCCGTCTTAACAATTACCACGTACAACGTAAGATTTTATTTTTTCAAAAAAAATAAGTCCATTTTGACTCATGCACTGCTTGTACAGCTTTAATTTTCAGAAATAACGGCACATTTGTTCTTCCTACACTTACAACTTGTGTGAGTGAATGTACGAGTGACTTGTACTGGTTTTATGGCCTAGTATCGTTTTCAAATCCTACTTGGGATTTAAAAATACCCCAAAAACGTAAAATTCGTAACAAAATCATATAAATATGTATACAGTTACACAGCTGATAGCCTAATAATTTCTAATCAGACTAATCCTTACACCTTTCATTTCATAATATCTTGATTTTCTTGATTATCATGAATAAATTTCAGGTTTTTTAATTATCGTACATTAATAATATTTCGTATTTTGATTGCAATTCCTCCTGTTGAGGAGTAAAAGCAAGAAAGTGCACCATGATTCTGGTTGTTGTGGCCCTTGTGTTTACAATTTAATAATAACGAATATATCAAACCTCCAATATTTATTTGAACCGAAGAAAGATTTTTATCTGTTACTTGTTGCTAAAAACCCAAAGGATGACTGCAAAATGAATTACTAATTGTTTAATTTCTCTTTTTCAGATAAAACAAGATGATTAAGTTTAAACCGATTACAACGCTAGCTGTGCTAGTCGTCACATTAGGAATATGTCAGCATGCTGGCTCCGTTGCAGTAATGAGCGTAGATCTCGGTTCAGAATGGATGAAAATAGGAATTGTGTCGGTGAGAAAAATTCATGCATGATTTCTTATCTAAATTACCATTTACTATCAACAATGTGCGTATTACCGAACCGGTCCGTGATTCCGATATCATGACCTCATTTGAGGATAGAGATAACTAAACATTTGGGAAAACTAATGCAAGTTTTTAAGACATTTAAGTCAGTTTTATTGGGTATAATACAATAATGACGTTAAAAGCAACTACAGACGAATAGGCTGCAAATGGAAACAATATAAACATAAGACATCTAACCACTTCGGGGGTAAAAGGACGTTGCAATGTAGGCTCAGAGTATCTATTTTAATTTTAAGTAAGGTTATCGAGAAAACTTAATCGTAATTAAATTAAATATAAATTATGCAATACTTAAATGTGTTTCCTGCATTATAATATATTTTGCGCGTGCAGTTTAATTAAAGTTTCATTTAAAATGCCAATATATAGAACATGTATTTTATGGTATTTTATATATCATCTGAAGCGTTAACATTTTTATAGTTGTATTTATTCTTGCCCTAAGAACTAAATGGGCCAATTAGGCGAACAATAGCCTTTTCTTATTACACCGATGACAATCACTTCATGTACATTCTCTTGGCTTCTAACACATTTATTAATTATTGTATCAAATTCAGGAATATGAAGGAATTGATCAATGTATATACTGTTTGTAAATGGATTATCGATTTTCGTATGCTTAATTCATTAATAATTCATGTTGTAGCCGGGCGTACCGATGGAAATAGTTCTCAATAAAGAATCGAAAAGAAAAACACCAGTGGCTATTTCATTCCGAGACGGGGAAAGACTGATAGGAGAAGATGCATTGAATGTTGCTGTTCGATTTCCTCCTAATGCTTACCTTTACTTTATGGATTTGCTGGGAAAGAAAATAGACAATCCAGTTGTGAAGCTATTTCAAAAAAGATTTCCTTACTATAATTTAGTAGCTGACGAAGAACGAGGCACCGTTCTTTTTAAACATGACAGGTAAATATTTTGTTCAAGTTCAAAAGTAAAAGTATTAAAGGTCGCTTGAGTTTAAAATTTATGATATATGTATGCCTTATATATTATATGGTTATAGTGAAACGTTTTACTCTCCCGAAGAATTACTTGGTATGGTATTAAGTAAGTGTCGGGATTACGCTCAGGACTTTGCTAGACAACCTGTTAAAGAGGCAGTCATCACGGTTCCACCTTACTTTAATCAGGCTGAAAGACGGGCTATTTTGAACGCTGCTGAGCTCTCAGGAGTTAAAGTACTCCAGTTGATGAATTCTAACACTGCTGGTAAATCTCGTAAAATTAATTATGTATATTCATTCTGGTAGATGTGTTCATAATATATTTAATTTTTGACAGCTGCTTTAAATTATGGAATCTTCAGACGAAAAGATTTTAACGACACTCCTCAGCATATATTATTGTATGATATGGGGGCGTCAAGTACCATAGCCACTGTTGTCAGCTACCAAATTGTGAAAACTAAAGAGAAAGGTGTAGTAGAAACCAACCCACAAGTAGCTGTCCTCGGTGTCGGGTAACTAGAAATATAATTATATTATCATTCAATTTGATTTTGAAAGCAATTTGTAGAGAATTTGACTAAAACTAAAATAATCCTTTCAGCTATGACCGAACTTTGGGTGGTCTAGAAATGCAGCTTCGTTTAAGAGACTATCTCGCTAGAGCTTTTAATGAGATGAAGAAAACACCAACAGATATTTTTACCAATCATCGTTCAATGGCCAAATTATTTAAAGAAGCTGGAAGACTCAAAAATGTTCTTAGTGCCAATGCTGATCATTACGCCCAAGTATGTGACTTGAATTTTTACTGTAACTAGTATGAATAATAATAAGTAAATGCTTTTACTTCACCTTTTACAGGCAAATGCTTTTGCTTTTACATCGAAAATATTAAGTAAAAGCATTTACTTATTATTAATCATACTATTAATTCTACAAGTAATATTGCATTTTGTCATTACGAGCTTTCTCAATTATTGAGAATGATCTTAACAAAATGCTAAACTAAACACAAACCCCAACCAAATACTGCAAGCTAGCCGGTTTATTGTTGATATTCATCGGTAGTGAAAGCTATTTGGACATTTCAATAAAATCAAGACAAAATGAGCAATTAACATTCGTTTTCGCAATGGCAAAAATGATAATAAATAATTTATTATAATATGTTTTACTATTTTTGTGTTTTAGGTTGAAGGTCTTTTAGACGAGAAAGATTTTAGAGTGCAAGTGAACAGGGAAGAATTTGAAAAGCTATGTGGGGATCTTTTTGATCGCGTGAAAAATCCTGTTGAACAAGCTCTTAACTCCGCTGCAATGACGATGGATTTAATTGACCAGGTAATGTTATATCCATTAGCCCATGCTCATGTCATTAAATATGTGATTTTATTGATTTTCTTATTTCTTTAAGGTTATTTTGGTTGGAGCTGGAACAAGAGCACCAAAAGTTCAAGAAAAACTATCTGATTACGTTAAGCGAGAATTAGGGAAGAGTTTAAACACCGACGAATCTGCTGCAATGGGCGCTGTGTACAAAGCTGCTGATCTCAGTTCGGGATTCAAAGTGAAGAAATTCATTACCAAAGATGCTGTCATTTTTCCTATTTTGGTAAGTGTTTTTAGCGTTTTAAAATAAATATTATGAATTAGTATATGGTTTAGGCATATTTCTTATAAACTTTCATTTGTCTAGGTTGATTTTGAAAGGGAAGTTGATGGAGAAGACGGATCAAAAACTTTGAAAATTATTCGCAGGACTTTGTTTTCCCAAATGAATCCATACCCTCAAAAGAAAATTTTGACATTCAACAAACATGTCTCTGATTTCACCTTTTATGTTAGCTATGGGGATTTCCCTGTTTCGCCAGCTGAGGCTGAGTAAGTTGAAGCTACTGTGAATTTTATTGTGTAGATACTGTAGAAGTGTGATGTGTTGAGAAGGATGCGATTATAATTTATGCCTTTTCTACAATTTCCAGAGCAATTGGGTCTCATAACATTACTCGGGTTGATTTAACTGGAGTTGCCGCTGCTATCGAAAAGCACACGTCAGAAGGGGTAGAGTCGAAGGGTGTCAAAGCTCATTTCAGTATGGACGAAAGTGGCATATTTTCTTTAAGCTTAGTGGAATCAGTTTTTGAAAAAAATTCAACGGAATCTGATGCCCCTGAGGGTGATGATACATTATCAAAAATTGGCTCTGCTTTCAGTAAACTCTTTTCAGGTATAGTAATTCAGGTTTGGTAATTTAGTTTTATGCACCCAAATAAATGTAACTCAAAAAATGTTTGTTGTAGGAGGTGCGGATGAAAAGCCTGTGGCTAATGAAACTGAGGGCGATGGTACAGCCAGTGAAGATGCGGAGTTGCCTAAACAAGACCCCGAAGGAGGGCCAACCTCCGATAAAGCAAATGCTACTTCGGACGAGGAAAAAGAAAAACCTAAGGAAGGTGAACCTGCGGATGATAAGAAAAAGGAAGAAGATAAACCCAATGATAAAATAAACGCCAGTACATTGTCGACAGAACCCAAGAAACCCAAAACTGTTTTAGTAAAAGAAGTTTTAGACATGACTATGAACATTTTAGATGTTCATCCCTTGGACGGAAACACTCTCAAAGTTTCTACAGACAAGTACGAATGCATTTTTTCAAATTGTACATTTTTAATCTGTAGGACATTTGCCATTAAAGATGAAGTGAATTTAACATTTTTTTTTGCTAAAATTTACACTACTGAACGTTATTTTTACCGAATACAGATAATAATGATTGTGGCTCTATACTCTATATTGTTTTTTTAATTGGAAATTACAGATTAAAAAGTCTGGATGAAGCTGATCGCCTAAGAGCGTTGAGAGAAAAGGCGCGAAATGTTCTGGAGACTTTTGTATTAGATTTGACGGACAAAATCCACTCTCCCGAATATGAGCCTGCGATTACCGAAGAAGAAAAGGAGAAAATTTCAACGACGTGTTCAGAGATCTCAGACTGGCTCTACGAAGATGGAGCTAATGCTGATAAAGAAACTTACGAAGAAAAGTTCAAGTCATTGAAGTTAATGACAAAGGATTTAACTGATCGAGTGCGAGAACACAAGGACAGGCCAGACGCCCTGGATGCACTGGAGAAAATGTTGAATATCAGCATGGGATTCTTAGAAAGCTCGAAAGGGCTACCTGAAGATCAGCAATTCTTTTCTGAAGTAGAGATAACCACTTTGGAAAAACTAGTCACAGAGACGTTTCAATGGCGCGAGAAGAAATTCGAGGAACAAGATAAAACTCCTCTGACCCAATCCCCTGCTCTGACTATTCGAATGATAGCCGAAAAAATCGATGCATTGGATCGTGAGGTAACCTAAACAATATTGCCAACGACATTTTTCTTTCAATGTATTTGAAAAGGGATAAAATTAATTTAATGTTTTCTAGGTAAAATATATGGTAAATAAAGCGAGAGTGAACAAGTTGAAGAAGCAACGAGAAGAAAGTGCAGCCAAGGAAAAGGAAGCAGCCGAAAATAAAACTGATAGTGACGAAACAGGTGAGAAGAAGGATGAGAAAAGTACAGATTCAGAAAAGTCTGAGAAGGAAACTGTGGGTGAAGGGGAATTCGTTCCGAATGCAGAGTCTGAAAACACGTTGGATAAAGAAGAAACTTCATCAAGTGACAGTGGCGACACAGTTAATCCGTCAGAAGCCGAGGAGCCTAAAACGCATACCGAATTATAACAAAAAGAGTCGTAGGCTACTTTCAATTACGATATGAGTAGAAAATTCAAAATTCGACTTGGCGTTGTTGTGCGCTCAAAAAGTTTATAAAAATCACGCACGTCCGACTTTACGTTACGATCCTCACCAGCTGATACGTTGTAAATGTTATACAGTAATTATGAGTCCTTTTACGTTTCCTAATTCCTAAGAAATCAGTCAAAAACTCACAACCCAAAAATGTTTAAAATGTTAGTTGGATAATATCGAACTTAAATCTTGGTTTATGAATTTATGAGCTGCACGCAATGGTTTTTTTTCGTGTCATTCTTGTTCTCTTGTAATGCCATGCCAAGTCAATTCCAAAGCATCATCCCTAGTTGTATGATTTATATACACTGTATCAACTGTATTTATACTGTGCTCGGTAGGAATTCTTAAAAAATGGATATTTAATTTAACTAATTATAATTACAGATAGATTTATAAAAATGATTATGTATTGTGTGTACATTTTGGATTGTGTCAACTTAACTTTCTGCGGGACATACAACACTCATGTGATATGATAGTAGACGGGCAGATGAGAAGCAACGTGTGGAGTGGAAATATTTATAGAATAGATTTACGTATTTATTTGTGTGCTACAGTACCATTATTCGTTTTCTATTTGTAAGTACGTGTGTGTATGTATATTTATGTGTGATGTATTGTGTAGCGATCGTTAATTTGTCAGTGTCTCTTCAGTTTTTCATGTGTGTGCTATTTTTAAGGTGAACAACGCATTTGTTTTTGGTTTGTGTGCTTCTGTGTCGAGCGAATGTTACGTCCTCAAAAATCAACCAAAAATACCAGAATAAAAAACTACCTAATTGTAAGAAACGAAAGAAAAACTAAACTTGTCGAGAGATCCTATCAGTCTCTCGCTTGGTGTATGTTTATTGTAATGTATGTAAATGTAGAGTTTAGTTTTCCAGATGAATAAATACATCCGATTTGACATTGTAAACTAATTTTAACAGATTACCATGTCCTTGTATACACTTTTGCCTTGTCAAATGTTAAGTTTAACAGTGTTCATGGTAGTATTAGCTGATTAAAATCAAGGACCACCAGCACACTTATAGTTATCTATCTTTGTAATTTTCGTCGGTAGGCTATAAATTATGAAATTGCGTGAACAATTTGGGAACGTCCAGGAATAACACCCTGTTTTCTGTTTCAGTACCTATTATTAACTACCTATATGAACTCGGAAGTGTTCATTTAATTTTGATTTAAATATAATACTACTTAAGGACATTGTATCTCAATCCTCGCAATGCAATGTACTCCGATTCCCAGAGTTGTGTTGATTTTTGCGGGTACTGACTCGTATTTTTAGTATTCCTTTTCGGTTGCGGGTTCAATTTGATGGAGATTCCATAATAATTTATTATGTGCTAACTGAAAATGTTTTCAACTCTATCGCATTTAAATAAACTTTAGTTTTATTCGGTGTTTTAAATAAAACTTAATCACATAAAAATTAGAAAAAAGATGCTACATTTATACATTTAACTGGAACTGAAGAGAAAACAATGCATTCGATTAAAATTAAAGAGAACGATAACGAATTAAATGCAGTTCATTGTTGTAAACATCTACTTTTCACAAATAAATCATGCCTCAATATACCAACTTTCTCACTTTGCATAATTTTATGAATTAAAAGAGTGATCTACATTTAGATAGCTAAAACTGAAAATAATTTTACATATTTTATCATCACATTTTTGACACGTTTAGCCATTGTCAGAATACTTTCTTACACGTGCGCTGATATTTCTTTCATTGCTGCAGAATGTAATCCAAAAATGGAAAAGGGTGTAAGAAATATTTTAGACTAATAATCTGTAGCATTATTTGCAAGATAATCTCTTCGGCCAATATTGGAAGCCTGTTTGTTTTGCATTGCTTCCAACTTAGGACAACTGGTGATTCTGTGACCCAGTCCACCGCAGTAACTGCAACCTTTATCATCTGATAATAAAAATTTTCATACCAATTAAAAAAATATCTAATTCTAGGTCCTTTCCATTCGCATACAAATTGAAGTAGGGAATCCAATTAGCCAAAAAAGAATAAATAGAAAGAAAAATAGTAAACTTACCCCCAGCATCCAAATATTTTTCGTTTTCGGAATTGAGAGTGGCCAAAAAGTGAGGGACATTTTGTTTGGCTTCCATCAGCAGATGTTTCAAGTCCAACAAAACGGACTCTTCGTTGCCTTTGTTAATGAAGGTAGTGGCCAATCCTCCCCGACCAGAACGACCAGTACGTCCGATACGATGAACTGTGAACATACAATAGAATAGAATTAACATATGAGATTATGGTTTCTCAGAAATTCTTTCCCTTTGCATTCCATTTAGTTTCATTTCGATTCGATCACCCATTCTTACTCCTTAATAAGTATCTGCATTCGATTTAGAGCCAAAAACGCGCAATTATTACACAGTGAAAATCAAATAAGTGAAAGTATTGTGTGAAGTATTGAGTAACTGAAAGTTGATTTCATGTGAAGTAAGTGGAGGGACAGAGAAAGGGTGATGTTTGACACGGATAGATATTTTCAGAAGAGTATGTGAATCAGGATAGATTTAGTAGTACCATAATTCTCGATGTCATCGGGCATATCGTAATTGATGACGTGTTGAATTTGAGGAAAGTCGAGACCTTTAGACGCAACGTCTGTTGCCACCAAAACATCTTTTTTGAACGTCTTAAAATCTTCAATCGCTTTTGAACGCTCCTCTTGGTCTGAAAAATGGAAAAGAGAATCGTGAGACATCCTACAAATTGTACTGTAGCTAATTGACAATTATTATGGCTGCCTGTGATATAATTTCACCTTTTCCACCGTGGATAGCCACAGCTTCCACTCCTTTTAAAAGGAGATATTCATGAATGCAGTCCACATCCTGTTTCTTTTCGGCAAATATGAGAACTGGAGGTGATGTCTTCTGCAAGCATTCCAGGAGATACACAACCTTTGCTTCCGTTTTTACATATTCCACTTCCTATTAATTTTTTAAAGTTATGGATATCATGGCTATTATATTTTTTATTGAAGATATTTTTGTTCCAACAAATTCAATACTAATATTACGTACCTGAATAACATTCATTGAGGCAGCTCCAGCTCGACCTACATTGATTGTCACTGGCTTTACTAAGGCGGATCTTGCAAAATTTTGAATCTTCTTTGGCATTGTAGCTGAAAACAATAATGTCTGCCTTTGTGCCTACAAGTTACAGAAATTATTATTCATATACACTTTATTCAAAAAATAAAATGAAACAATTAATTATTAAGGGAGAAATATAGAATGAGATCCACACTGACCTTAAAGTAGGAAAATATGGTACGGATGTCATCTTCAAATCCCATGTCTATCATTCTGTCAGCTTCGTCCATGCAAAGGTAACGACAAATATCTAATCGCACCATTTTCTTATCTAACATATCCATCAGCCTTCCTGGCGTTGCAATAATTATATGAACTCCTTTTCGGATTACGTCCATTGCCTCACTGACTGCAACTCCTCCCATTGCTATACACGCTCTAATTTCGGGAAACCCTTCCTTTTGTAAGCAATTACAATAATAGGTAACAATTTCAAAAGTTTGTCGAGCCAATTCTCTGGAAGGACAAATAACGAGACCTAAACAAAAATAGAAAAATATGTTTTAATTTTCACACAAAACAAATAATTAAACTTGAAATTTGAATAAGAATTGCAAAGTAGAATCAAGATATGTTTGCAAACCCACCATAAGGACCTTCGTCTTTGGCAAACGGTAGTTTGTGTTCCTGTTCCAGACAGAACATTATCAGTGGTAGTACAAAAACTAAAGTCTTCCCGCTGCCAGTGAACGCGATCCCGATTAAATCTCTTCCAGAAAGTCTACGAATTAAATATTTTATATGAGAATCCTTGAAAATTCAATCATGTTTCAGTTTTATGAAAGTATAACTTAGGAACATATCAAAAAATTAAAACTTACACAGTTGGGATGCCTTGAATTTGGATTGGAGATGGTTTAATAATTCCTTGCTTAGCCATTCCATTGAGAAGACTTTTCGGAAAACGCATTTCTTGAAAATTCTTTATTGGCGGGGGAACTTCTTCTCCTTCTACTAATATAGAGTACTTTTTACGTATACGGTCATGTCGCTCCTTCGTTTTGGCTATTATATATCTCGGTGGCTTCCAGCTGGAAAATTTAATTGATTGATAAGCTTTGTTCAAACACTTTTTTTCAGTCTTGCAATAGTAATAAATGCAAACACATCAGAATACTTGCCTGGTTTTAATTGGGTCCTGGTATTGGATTCCTTTAGCTAATTCAGCAACTCCCATAAGAGCTTTCTTTTCAGCAACACTCTCTAAGATCTTCTCTTCCTCTTTTAGTTGTTTTTCCATTGCGCTCTCTTTTCGTGCTGAATTATACAAACGAAAATTAAATTTCATTTTGAAATTGCAATATAAAATATAGAAAATTCCGTCAAGAAACAAACCTTCTGCGATTCGTTTTAGTTCAGTATGTTGATCCAACAGTGATATGTTTGCTTTTCGTGCCAAAGCTTGAGCATCCTCTTCTTCAGAATTTTCATCTTCCTTCTCGGATTCTGAAGATTCTTTCTTCCCTTCGTCCTTTTTATTGTTGAATTTTATCCCCAATTTCGTGTACTTTTCTCTTTTACGGTCACGAACCGGAACATACGGAACGTATCCGTCTTCTTCCGTATCGCTGTCGTCCCTTTCCTTTTCGTTCCGGCGGTACCTCTTCATTGTTTATAAAAAAATGTAATACATAATTTAGTTAACTCTATTTTAAACACATATATTCTAATCTTTCAGAAAAAAAGTATGAAAACAACAATTATATTTTGAATTGTACAAAATTCCAGTTTATTTCTCCTATAAGTTCGAGACTGGAAAGTTGAAAGTTAATAATTTGTACATACGTTTGCACGATTTACCAATAAATAAAGAATTATTAAACAGCTTTAGAAGTTAAGCCTACCTTTACTGGAGGTGGATCCGAGACTGAAGCCATAGCTGGTCTTAAAATATTCAAAATTCAATGAATTTGTAAGATTTCCGGCTTTTGCTGTTCACCGTTTCTCTTGTGACAGATTCTAATCCACAAAAGTGTTCTTGATGTTAGGAGAAATCTTCGCCGAATTTGGTTTAGTAGACGACAGAATTTAAGGACACGATTGTCGATTCTTCCAAGTTACAACTGCAGTATAATGGATAACTATTTCGAAAAAGTGTATATCACGAAAGAAATTCTCATATCTGTGTGAGAAATGTTTTGAATGTAAGTAAGCTGCTGCCAACCTTTGAAACAAGCGCTGTAAATTCCTAGGCTTTCTCCTCTCTTCGACTTTCACATCATCCCATCTATTCTCGGACTTTCTTTGAGTCTAAAAGATTTCCCTTTTTAATTAGAAAAACTGCTCCCAAATTTTCTGTAAACAAAATAAAATAGGAGTAAGCTCACTATTTACGTTATTAGATTTCCCGGATTGCATATTTACAAAGTGGATCTCACTTCATTGCACATTAGTGCACATCGTATTGAAGTTATACAGGTCCTGAAGTGTGTTACAAATCAACCAGCACCAGGATCATCATCAGCTGACGTGCCAATCTGGAAAAAGTGAATAATAGTACTGCTATCGTCAGAGAATGTAAAAAAGTCATAATATTATGGTTTCTGCAATCATATTCGTCTTGAATAAAATCATTAAAATAAATCGTAGTGAACTGTAATACTAAATAGGTATGCAATGTTTTAAACTGAATATTTCCTCAAGTAACCACTTTCCCAATTTTAATTTTGGTTTTACAGACGGAGATATGAAAATTTTGCCATTGTTGTAAAGGTTTACTTTGAGAAAATAATGAATACTTTGATGTTTAAAATGAATCGGGTAACTTCCAAACTGGGGCAGCTGAGTTATTGTCAGTTAAATGCTGCTTCTCGGTTGAATTTGTCGCGTAGTTATGCACAGTCAATATCTTCATCATCCCCGGGGTTAGAAACTGTCACTGGCCCTGAAGAAGACCTCGTGCTGAGTTTCATCGAAAAAGATTCGCAAGGAAAGATTGCAGTAATGGGGATGAATCGACCACAAGCTAAAAATGCAATGAGCAAAAATTTATTCCGTAGAATTATCGAATCATTGGAGCAATTAAGATTCGATAAAGAAGTGCGATGCGTGATAATCAGAAGTTTAGTCCCTGGAATATTTTGTGCTGGGGCGGATTTGAAAGAAAGAATAAAAATGCATCCATCTGAAGTTGGACCTCTGGTTGCAAAAGCAAGAGCACTGATGACGGATATCGAAAATCTTCCAATGCCCATTATCGCAGCTCTGGATGGTGCCGCACTGGGGGGAGGAATGGAAATGGCACTGGCCTGTGATATGCGTGTAGCTTCCTCTTCTGCTAAAATGGGCTTGGTGGAAACTCGGCTGGGGATTATTCCAGGTACCTGCTCCTTTCTTATCCTTCATTGTGCCAAAATATGACCTTTCTCTAATCAACAAGATTTTCATTTAGTCAGGATGTGTTCATTACTAATTCCTAGAAATGGGAAGATCTCCACTCAGTTGTGTTCAGCCTCCATGCAGGCTTTCATTATTCATTTCATTCTTGGATGATTCTCTACATTCCATTTCATAAATCCGCATTGAAACGGAAACGATCTTACTCTCTGCTTTTCTACTAATCCGTTCTGGATATTGCGTTACTTCCCGTTAACAAGGACGTACTACAGGGGGTTTCGGTGCTTAAGCCCCTCCCTCCGAAACGCAAGAAAAAGGAGAACTTTTTCGTAAAATATCCTTCGCGATTTAGATTCAGATTCAATTTATTGACATATCAAACGAGCGCGCGAGCGAACGGTTGTTTTTGGGTAATACTACATGATCGTATTGAGGGCAAATGCCCCCTCCCCAAAATGCGAGAAAAAGAGGAAATTTTTGAAAAAATATCCAAAATTTTCCGCGCTTCTCGCAAAATGAGATGCATTTCATCAATATTTGGGCTAAGACCGCAAAATTTATCGCGCTATGCGGAAATTGGACCGTTCAAAAATATTGTAATAAAATGTGTTTGGCTTTGCCCCTCCCTCGAAACTGAGTTCTAAATACGGTCATATAATATTAGTCTATATTGCACGATAATCCTATTTTCAAGCTATTCACTCGAATGTGTAGTTATAATAATTCGGGATTAAATTTTAGCCCCTCCGAAAATGGGTTCTAAATACATCCATGTTCCCGTAATTTGCATGCAGTGAAATAGAATTCACGGGGATTATATTATGTTGTAGCAATTCCTCCTAAGTACTCAACACTTGATACCAAACAAAATATGAAATTGCAGATAGTTCTGGCACCCGCAATTCATTAAGATTTCATTGACATTAGACTTAAACAAAGTGTTCCTTCAAATTATTCCAAACCATCACAAATCTCTCAGCTTGCTCAGCTCAACTAGAGACTTTCGCTAGACGCATGACATAACACTATACATAAATGAACACTATGCAAAATTAGAATGATTCCCTCTTATCTATTGGTTTATGCATCTTATTAAATTAATTTAAGATTAAGAGAATAATGGAAATATGATATATCCAGTTCCAGGGCTTATATTTGTTTATTTTGTTGAAGAAGATTCCCGAGAAGCTCCGTGAAAGTGTCTAACAAAGTTAGGAAAATGAAAGTACATTACATGTCTTAGTTTTCAATCATAAAGTTCGTTCCCTTAGGTGTAGCCACCTGAAATCTCTGTAAAATGCTTTTCTACCTTCAACTTGAAAAAGTAAATGATTGTAATTCCTACTTAATTACAATTGAGTTGAAATTAGAAAACTGAGCAATTAGTAATTATACTTATATGAAAAGATGAAAGATGAGAAGAGTGCGGGATTAAGAGTGTTATGGTTTATTTGAAAGGGGCTGGAGGAACACAAAGATTGTCGAGGATAGTGGGTCTAGCGAAAGCCAAGGAGTTGGTGTACACAGCTCGAATTCTGGACGGAGCTCAAGCTATGGAGATTGGTTTAGTAAATCAAGTGGTGGAGCAAAACAAAGCTGGAGATGCGGCCTACAATAAAGCCGTTGAGTTAGCCGAAGAGATTCTTCCCAACGGGCCGATTGGAGTTCGTATGGCCAAGATTTCAATCAGCCGTGGTCTTCAAGTTGATTTGTCCACAGGATTGGCGATCGAAGAGGCTTGCTACGCTCAAGTAATCCCGACAAAAGACAGACTCGAGGGTCTCATTGCCTTCAAAGAAAAAAGACCCCCACGCTACACCGGAGAATAGCACTTTTCAATGAGAAAACAATTAATTATGATTTGTCACAGCGCTATACTCCGAATTCAAATCCATGCCTTTTCTTCAGGAGACTTTCGTCGACGACTTTTTTAGTTTGCGCCGAATATTTTCTCCAAACTTTTAAAACTATTTTAAAGCATTGTCAATAAGTTGTAACATGACATAATAAAGAAGTACTTATTCTTGTATCTCTATTAACTAATAAATATCTATTTTATTTTCTGCTATTCAATGCACTAAGTTAGAATGATACTTTTCTGTCAAAGGTCATTAGTCATTTTACTGATTCTCCCATGCGGCTATGGATAGTAGTAGTCCCTGGAAAGCAGATTTGTCTTCCGCAGAACTATTTTTCCTATTCCAGGAAAGATTTTTTGTCCTAGTTGATAGAAGTTAAGTTTTTCCTAATAAATGAGATCTCTGTAAGTGTCGGGAAAGTTGCAAGTGTCGGGAAATTAGATCTTTCATGCTCACATTCTTCTGATCAGACTTTACTGTGACGAAAAACTATTTTTATCATTTAAGGTATACCTAATAAATATTTTTTAAACCAAGAAAGCACTATTTGCCAATAATTTGTGACACTGACAGGACATTCTTCGTACACCGAAACAAACAGTTTTTTATTACGTACATACAACTTTAGTAACTTCTTCGGAGTATTACAACTTGGGAATAGACTGTAAAAATATCCTTAACTAAGGATTTATTTTAGGTAACTTTAGCATTTTTATTTGGGTAATTCATTTTTTTCGACCTGTTAATATTATTCTATTTGAAATAAATTCATAGAGTAGTTGTGTTTTTTTATATCCATAATGATGAGGTATATCGTTCCTAATTATTGAAGACGGGAAGGTATATAGGTAAACCTGTAAGTATTAAGAGTTAAGATATTTATAAGCACATTTATTAAAAAATTAAGATTCCAATTTTCTGATGACAATGACCCTGAAGCTGAGTTCATCATCGATATTCTTCGCGGTCTTTGCGATGATAGGGTGGTTTTGTGCCCTATACAATCAAGGCAACTGTTACATTTCCTTTATTTTTCATCAATATTCATCAATTATTTTGGAATTTCCTTCAAAATCAATTCTGTAATGTAGGTATATTTCTTAATCCCAATTTACTTTTCAACTATTGTGGATTGCTACACAATTTCAAACATTCTCGCCTTCGGCATGCTTTAAGTAATAACTAATCTTATTAACTCGAATAATACACATTCGTTAGTAATTATAAACTAAAGCTGAACGCATGGAAAATGGAAAACTAGGCGCCCAATTTTCTTTTTGCCAATTTATGTCGAATACTACCAACAACTTATAAAATGTTCACCAATTTTTCCATAATACTTGCTCCAGAATGTTTACTAACGGAAGGGGCGACATGCACGTAAATAAATTTTTCAAGCTTAAAACGAACTAGGGCACAATGAACGTTTAACAAGTAGTTGGTTAGCTTACGGAAAGAGAGAGTTTATTAAGCTCACATAGTTGGCTCACACTGTAAAATAATTTGTTACAAGAATAATGATATGACATAATACAATTAGATATAATTTGTGTGTAAGTAACAATAAATAGTAGTTAGTAATATTTTAGTGTGTTTAATAATTTAGGAAATAAAATTATTAGATTGAGTCAAATAATTAGTCCATTCTCACTCGACACTCTGCAAAATCCATACAATATATTTTTGGATCTAATGGGAAATTTTCTTGGAACCTGAGGTTGTCCATCCTGGAGTATCACCATTCCTTGCATTCGTTTCTCTTAACCAAGCTTCAAGGGGTGCAAAATATCTGCGAATAGCTACAGCATTCATGGTACGTTCTCCCGTCAAAGCTTCCAGAGCATCGGGCCATGGCCTAGACAAGCCCATCTTCAACATATCTCTGTAAAAAAATAAAATCGTGATAACTGAAACAAAACTGAAACTAACACTAGATGATGGCAAACTGTGTTGCTGGAATCGGCTAATAATACATCATAATATATAAATAGGGAGTGAATAAAATAGCTTTTTTACATTGCAGAAAGCATTTTACAATTTTTTATTATTAAGCAATAGGAAAGTTGAAAGACTACGGAGGAAGTAACTGGTTTGCGTTACCAATTTACCTTAATGCAAATGCATTAAGGTAAAATTACATCTTAATTATTAGCAAATCGAACTAAAATGAGACGTTTCATTTACTAGTGCAAGTTTTAGGATGGCAAAACGGCATATGCAATATAGTGAATTCATTTTTATCACCGTAATAATTTTCAGACTCAGGTAGATGACTATTTCAAATGTTGCAGTAGAAAGTATAAATTAAGTAGAGGCAAGATGAGGGCATACATCAAATGAAGTGAGCAGATGGACAGATGCAAAGAAATTGTTGATGTCATTTTAGCATGAGCACTTACTTATCCTAGTTAAACTGAAAGAATGAAGTATTAGAGTGACGGATTAAGATAGATGAGCACTCCCTGACTCTCTCCAAAAGCAAACGTTGCGCAAATAAAAGTATATTTAGATACAATAACTTTTCTAAAAATAGCCAGAGCGGATAGCATTTAAGGTGAGTCATACGTAAAAAAGAGGAGGGAGAAAAAGAAGAGCACCCACGTAGGGCAAGGCAGTCGCTCGGAAGAAAAGGGACGTCTGACGGTGAGCAATAGAGACAAGTGAGTTCCCCGAAAGTCATTAATCAATCAAATGCAAATGACCGACGGAAGGAACGGATGTGATTGAAAGATCTTATAAACTCAATAGACTTCTGACTCTGCACGGCAGTCACAGCATAAATCACAACTTCATACGACCTCTGCCTTAACAGGCTAAACAGACTTTCCCGAAAAACTTCATTCCAGAATCATCAATAGTCATAGACAGAGCCACTACTTTCATAACATTACGACTTGGAGCCTTTTTTTAAAAAAAAGTAGAAATCTTCATGTGTCAACATCCTAACACAAACAACCATCAGATTCCCCTGATCATTTTCACCCCTTATTTGTCGTACTTTATTCGAATATGACAATGCCAGCTGCTAACAGTCACAAACTTGTTGTCGAATGCAAATTTTGAAGTACCTACCTAGCTAGACAAAAGAAAGTTCACATTGATAATTACTATAATGTGAATACACTCTTAGATATCCAGAACAGATTCGTCCAAGACGTAAATACAGATGAAAACTTTACAATTTCTGGTGATTTACAACATTTTCGGGAAAAAAATCATTGCAAGTTTCATATAAGGTTTACATTATTAAGGAAAATAAAAAGTTTTCCATTAAAACAGAATTTAATTCCCGGAAATGTGTTTCAGTAAGGTTACAGCTTGAAAATAAGGAAGGACTATATAAATTAATCGTACTTAAATCAGTAGATATACTGAAGATGATCACAGTTATGTATAATCCTACAGAATAAAATTCTTAGAAGGAAAGAAGTCTGTGACTTACTGTTATCAACTACTTATTTAGCTAGCTAGCCATGCTTAAAATTTATAATTTCCGTCTTTGGACTTTCTACGACGCTTCTACTTTCTCCGTCTTTCCTGAGATAAATTCCTTTTCTTCTCTCTCCTTCACTCTTTTTTCATTGTTTTTCTACAATTACTGCGGAATAACTTCTTTTGTAAGTGAAAGATTTCGCCTGTTAACAGAGGCGAGCTGTCATCGCCAGCCTCTTAATATTTATACTGTACATCCTGCGGCGTAGTAGCAATACACAAGATTTGATATAGGGAACTACGCCACCGATGATATCGGAAAGAATCTATTCCACCCTCTCATTAATTCCATTCCTTATATATATATATAATGTATGATCATATTCCTGATATAATTAATTTTTGGAAATTCACCTACTAAAAATCAATTTATTTTCATTTTTCAGTGCTATGAAATGAAATAGGTTCGTATGGCTTAAGCTAATAGAAATCAGTGAAAGGAGCTTTCCCTGGGATCACTGTCATCCTACTTTCACCATACACCTGGCTAGGTTAGAAAATGACACGACATAATTTTGGCCTTATCGACGTGCCAATTTTTTTCTTTAATCAAAACTGCACTGCGGTTTGTGCTCCGTCTTTCAACGCAGTTTATGATTTTCCCAGTAAATTGAATCTCAGAAATCACAGGAGAGACGGGTGCAGATTGGGGAAAGTGAAAATTGAAAATTTGATCTCGTTATTCATAGGTGCTAGTGTTATAGGTGCTTCTTATACACTAAAGGTATATATATAAACAAAATCTCTAACTATATACGTAGGTATCACATATTATTATAGATGATAGATATAGATATATATTATATAGAATATATAAATATTTAGTGTCTACATTGAGAAAATTATATTGTACATTTATATTTCCTTTCTCCTTGACAGAGTCGCAATTCAGTTCATTTTGTAAATGCGTTGGACACAGCTTGATAGAATCTGTTGTGATATATTATAAACAATCAGGAATTCCACAATAAATAATATAGATAGGCATTTGTCGTATTTATTTATAGTGCACAGTATAGATAGATAGAGTCAGAAATATGTAGACTAGTCATAAAATCCATGCTGAGTATCAATATCAAATTCCATAGTATTATGAGTGGTGGCTGGTGTAGTCGGGACAGGGAGGGAGAGGGAGAGAGAGTGAGAATAAGAGAAGAGAGTTTGGTTGGAACGAAGCACATTGTGCTCTGAAACGGAGGCAGATAAAGCGAAGAGAACATCTAAGAAGACAAATAATAGATTCCATTTCCATCCAAGTTGCTTTCCTTTCATCCGCTCCATTCCCATATCGTTTGACTTCACCCGAATAATAAATTTTGCATTCCTGACCTGTCGGATCTGTCATATCGCATCAATCCTTTTGTCCTCCGTCTTTGCCATATATTTTATTACAATCTATATTGTGTTTTCATGAATCTGATCTCAAGAACCCACCAAGCCGAACTAACAACGGAACAGATTCCGCCGCCGCCGCCCTCGTCTCACTCTCTCCTCTCCTTATTCTCCCTCACTCAAACAACTCAACTTTAAGTCGAAGGCATAAAGAAAGAAAGCCCTGTCTGTCTGCACAACCAACAACTACCATCCTATAAGACAAGTGCAATGAACTACTGCCGAATAGGCATGTTTCTGACGTGACACACGCCATTTCATTTTCACATCAAAATCCAACCTAAAATCCCATCAACCAAACAGATTGAACGACAATATACGCAGTAAACAGAAAATGACTTTGAAAACACTTGGAAATACTCCTCCGACCTATCCTTTCCTTAGTTTACCTTTAAACCTGTGAAACTCAATGCAAGAACTTCTGAAAAGACTGAAGATTTCATTTCCGAAACTCCTATTTAACACTGTTCCATCAATTTTAAATATCCTAGCACACCATTATGACTATTTCATTGAATCATCTACTTCCAGTTTGAACTTTCAAGATAAATTGCTTGAAATAAGTAAATGACCCTTCGATCATAAGCTCAATATCTTTTACAGCGACCTTTCTCAAATTGCGCTACCTACTTAAAAAGTAAAAATAACAATGAAAATGCGTTTCCAAAATTGTCATGTCTTAGAATTGTCCTGCACGATATTTTAATTGTTTTAATTCTTAATTTTGACGTTATTATATTAGACGAGGGTAGCATAATTCGTATAAAAAGAAAATTCAAGCAGGAGATGATGATGAAAGAAAAAGTTTTACTTTTCCAAGGACGCAAAAATGAAAAAATAGTAAATGTTTCATGTATGTGATTCGTATCAAAAAGGCTACAAAAGAAAGAAATGAAAAGAGAACTCACGCGAGTTTGTCGCCAGCTTCGGTAGATCCATAGAAATCGCATTCGTTGAGAGGTCCTTCATGGCCTGCAGTCTCACAAAGGGACTCTGCAAATTGGAATTGCAAAATAGTGCGACTAAAATAACGGATCATATCATAATCTTGAGCCACATGGTAGATTGTCGGGGAGTCCAGGTCTTCCGATGTTCTTGTGATTGGAGCATGGACACCTACCAACTCTTCTGACAGTTTCCAAAATTCATCATTCCATGTGTCGACGGGGAACTCGTCTCGGAAAGCTCTCCAACGCCAAAGATCGTTCAAATAATGAAATGGTAAAGTGGAAACTGTAGTCAGGGCCATCTTCAATAAATAATTGATCTCCGTCTCTGTCGAAGTCGTTAATTGATTAATTAAATTACTTAGTAGTTCCATTTCTAGACTCACTTCATCTTCCATCCAAGTCATACTCATGAAACATACTTTAATAATTAATAACTTTGAACAACTTAACATTTACTATCTGCGGGAACCGCTAATATTTTATTTCGTGAGTTTACCCAAAGAAGCTTAAAGAATTAGAAGAAAGTAAAAAACTCGTTTTGCGGAATTGCGGGCCAACAGTATTATAGCTGTTAGAAATTATTAAATGTAATTGCTTGCCTGATCCTTTAGTTATTTGAGTTTTGAAACTATTAACTCGCTGTACATATTGGTTAAAAGGTCGAAACTTGTTAAGAAGGCTGCTGTTCGTACTTTTAACCATTCTTAACAAGGTGGGCGAAACAATTTTAAATAAGTAAATCCAACAAGAAAATTAAACTTGCTTTTCCACTCTTGAGTTTGACTGTAGAAAGAAGGGAGGGGAAAAGAGCCTGTAGGTACTAAACAGCAAAGTTGAAAGTAGGAGGGTTCCATTTTGGAGAGAAAAACTTTGCGTGCAATTTAACTAAGTTCTAAAATACCTGCCAGCTATTTACAGCTAGTGCTAACTTGGTTTAACTTTACTTCAACTTCCTTCGCCTTTATGTAATTAGATTCAATTTAAGAAAACCATTCTATTGTGCACGAATTTCATGTTACACTCTTCTCTCCTGATCCTGAATAAGAACAGAATAAATTCATTTACAAACGCTATAACACTTTTGAGAACCTGTAATGTAAAGTAAAGCTTTGCAGATGTGAAAATCTGCCAACTTTACAGTCTCGTTCTAAAAGCATTCATCATTTTCATTGAACATTCCCGATTAAAGCCATAATCATCAATTTTTAAGAAAATTTGTTTTCCATGAGCAATATTTAATAAGAATTTCAAGCCTGTAAAGCGTGCTCTAATATTAACATTATCTAACTTTATCTGAGAGTATCCATTCAAAACAGCAATTATATTAATTGACACGAACGAACCATTATCAGAAGGAAGGCTGTCGAGTAATCCGATTGTGTACAAATGTTTAGGCGTTGAGACGCACATGGACATCAACTCCCCAACGGCTTCATGAAAACCGTCATTAGCACCGTCTCTATAATAATATTTTTGTTTATTCTGATTTGTAATTAAATATACAAAACATCAATCACAATTCAAGAAATGTCTTAGTCAAAAGATTGAGAAAAAGGGAAATTATCTGAACAGAAACATCAATCGATTAATTATTGGAAATCGTTTCGGCAAAGACAATGGTAAATTACTTTGGCAGACAAAGCAGTATTATAATAAAATATATTTCTTTTGCTTACTTGTAAACACTTGGTTGATCAGAATACTGCATAAAGTACTGAATATGACCCAATTCGTGATGGATGGTCAGTAAATCCTCCATGTCAATTTTGGTACACATTTTAATCCTGTAGTTACAATACATATTAAAAAATTAATTGTCAGTTATGCACAAATTATCTCTACACTATTGTCATCAATTTGTAACAGGCCATCAACCATATTCACTGTATCAAGTTGGCAGGCATTTTGTGAAAGATTCCATGTGCTTATCAACATAGTTTTACATGGAAAGTAAAAATAATCAATTCTGTAACAAAATTTTTGTTTTTAGATCAGCGATTGAACATATTTGTTCTGTGAACTCGTCGTGGAATTGGAATTTATTCGTTTATTTTATTTTTCCGCACATTTTGTTTTGATTTTAGATGATATAACAAATCAACGTATGTGTTTCAATCAAAACAAAATTTTTAAATCTGATATGTCGCTACAACACCTTGCTATACAATAGGCGACAAAAATTTTAACTAGAAAAAAGTAAATGGATGCGAGGAAAAGAAATTAGAGAGACCTATAGTCTTTGGTGTCATAGAAGTCCCAGGCAGTAGCATGGCAGACGACTTCCCGGTCAGAGGGTTTTTCCAGCATGGACAAGTTGTAGAAAGTGTCCGGAAGGGGTTTGAGACCCATGGAGGTGTAGAAGTCGTCACCAGTTTCGAACATCCTTCGGACGGTGTAGTTCTGTTGTCGCATGGCCTCGGTGACGTCCATGCTGGGTCTATCCGGGTACGGAACGGCGATGGAATACAAATTCACCCAAAATCGTCCCCACATATCTCCCATCAAATGCTGACCAAGTGTTCCTAGAATATTTCCAGAAAACGTCTTAATTCCCATCAAGGAGCACAATGGGACGCAGAGGAAAGTGTAGAGGGAGGGAGCATGTCACTCATCATAATTCATTTCATCTCAGAGCAGTGAGCAGACTGGTCAACAGAAAAGAGCCTTTTCCTCAATCTAATTCTCTCTGCTTACAGCAGATGAATTCCGAACGACAAGTATCTCAGCCCACTCCACACACCGACTGAATCTCCTTTTTTTGTCCATGATACTAGCAGTAGTTTGGGTTACCATTCAATTCCATTCAGAACATTTGAAAACTTTCACTCGAATTCCCTTTCCTTTTCAAATCACTCAGAATTTACTTTTCTCCACTTTCCCTTCCCCTTTACACATTTTGACTCTCTTGTGTCTTCATATGAGAGACGCAATGCTTCCTTTCTTACCTCTAATATATCTACCCTACAGACATAAGAAAAGTCAATTCAACTCTCCCTCTGACTCTACTTAATAGGGAATTACACTAGAGCACTTACATCGACTCAGGAGCGTAAAATTATACGAGGGCAGAGGGAAAAAATTCTACGACCCAATTTTAAGTTTCTGTTAAAAAACACAGAAAAAAATAAATAACACTTGCAAACTTGGTGACTCCAACATAGGAATAAAATTACATTTCATACAGAAATTTAAAAAAAATGGTTTTAATTATGGCAGAAAAACAGCAACGAAGACTTCAGCAAACGGTGGTAGGAACTGAATTGTTGTTTGGATTTTATGTATGTTTTTACCATTTTTTTACGAAAATAAATAGATAATATTTGCAGAAAATGAGCCCAAATTGGCGAAATGCAAAATATTTGAATTTGTAACAATATCAAGGGGTTGGGTCATCTTTTGCTGCTTTGAGATGTCATAATGAAATAAAAAAACATGTTTTTCAATTTCAATTTAATTTTAGAGAGTAGGGGTTGTGTATTGAGTAATTAGGTAGGGTATAGGTACGCCACTGGGATCAAGAGAAGTGAATGTACTATTTACGACTGTAAATTGAGTGACATGGATTCTGTTGACAAGAGGTTCTCAATAAGAAAAAGGCAAATTGAGCAGCGAGTGCATTGGATGTTGGGAAAGGAAATTCAAGTGGAGTGGATTGAATTGTGTTGGAGTGGATTGGCCTAGAGTGGCATGTCAGAGGAACAACTTTCACTTGGGAAGAGAAAGCAGAGCTTTCTTCCTCGTTCTTTTCTCTTGCCCTTGCTCTGCTCTCTCTCTTTCTCGATGGGGCAGTCTACTGTGTGCAGAGAGAAAGGAGAGAGAACATACCATTAATGTCAACGACGTCCGAGCCGTATGTTTCATAGAGTTTCCGGCGAATGTAAGCGTGGAGTTCCAAATACAAAGGTTTCATTTCTTCATACAGCCGCCGGACATCCGATTCGAAAGCCTCGTCCTCGTATTTTTGTCTCAGCTCGTCTCCGTAGTCTTCGAAGCCATTCAGACGGGCCAGCTTGTTCTTCAGCTTCACGTACTATCAATAAAACGTACACGTCTTTATTACACACTTATTTCCACACAAATTGGCTAACTCTTGTATAATGAAAACACATACACCTAATTGCAATTCTCCTCTGCACTAAATTCTCAGAGAAAACTTGCTACTTTTACTTAAAACATATTCTTGCCCATTCAAAATAAATTACGAAACATTTTACCTCCATTCCACATTACACCCTTACAATAAATCAACTAACTGTACAATAATATCCTGTGCTCCATATAACAAATTCTTTGAGAAAAAAGTCTAAAAAAATAAAATTCCTTTCTGCCGGTTATATTATTACTACAACTTGGTTTAGGAACATGATTATGATGATTATCTTAGGAAAAAAACCCTGAGAATATACCAAATTGAATGGATTCACTCAAAATGTCGATCAAAAGAGTTGAAAAATAGCCAGGCAATTTTTCTTAACGGTGTTAATAGCTTGTACGAAATCATTTTGGCAAATAAAGATAATCCTTGATGTTATTTAGGTGTTCAATAATTAATCTGTGACGTTTCGTATATACAAAGAGTTTGTTAAGACTACTTCAGTCAAAGACCACGATTTATCTCATATAAAAGAAAGGAAGAAAAAGGATTATAGGTTGATCTGTATTTAATCATTAACGGTTGCTATTTCATCTGTCTTTTGTTGCGTATATTCTTTCTGTCGAAATGATTCAGTATGTCTGTCGCTGTCGGCTACATGAAATGTCTCAGTGATTCCGTTTTCCCGGAAGAGATTCGGCTGGAGAAAGTTAGTTAGAGCAGGAAGAGGTTTGCTATCCACTACGACAGTTAGTAAATAGATTATAGAAATAAGTGCGCGTATATATTTACTTAGTATCTGTATCTGGAGTAGTCTGACAAGAAACATGTTGTTCGTCCAAATAAAGATTTAAGTTGTGTACACATAGTGGTGGTGGTGGGGATATAAGTAATCAGTAGCAAATGAATACTGACTGTATACACAAGTACGTACTTAGGATAACTGCTTTTATTTAATATGTAATAAGTGAAAGTAACTGAAGAGTGAAATGGTGGAGAGAGGAGAAGTGCGGCTCTGTGTTTTTCCCTTCTCTAATATTCATTTGTAAATGTCACATTCACCAAACATCACTGTCAAATTAACCTATTTATTCAGTAGGAGCTGGGATCACAACAACTTTCTCTGACTTTCTCCTCGCTTTCTCTCTGCCCATCTTTGGAGGCTGTAGAGGACGGGAAACAAATATCGTCCAGGGTATAGAGAAAGAGAAAGAGCGAGGGGCGTCGGGAGAATCAAAAAGTCTCAGAGTGAAACTATGCGATTTCTCTTCTTTCTCTCTCTCTCTTTCTTTCTATCTAGATAACGAAAGTAACTGTTTTAATGTAATGAGTGCGGGTTTAGGGCACAAAGTATTTTTCATGTGAGCAATTGAGTAAATTATGGGCAAGTGCTCTAATTCTCCTTGCGTTTTATGAGTCCCCCTTAAATAACTTTACTTTGCTACACCAAAGTTCACTTTTCCTCTCGTCAATGTGACTCTGACGAGACTTTGGCTTTCTCTCAAATATTTTATTTGCCTAAGCAGACGAGACGGAACCGAAGGATCCTTACATTATATTATAATGGCCACAGCAGCTTGCCTTATTGGCTTCATCTCTTCCATCGCCCAGAGGATTACAAAGGCGGGATTTCAATCCTCAACTCTCATCTCTCCTCTCAAAAACCATTTCGCCACAAAGTTTTCCACTTTGGCATTCGCATACTTGCCATTCCCAGCTTCCACTCGACAGCAGATTATACCTACAGCCCAAAACCTTCTCTTTCCATCAATCCAAATTATATCCTGATCCCAATAAGAATTTACTCACAGTTAACTTATTCCCCGAATCTCTAGCCCCTACTACTACTCTCGACTCCCGTCTCATCTCAATATTTGTCACACACTTTCCCAAACAAAATCACTTTATAAACTTAGCCTAAACATCAGACACAACCTTCAACTAACCAAATTAACCCAAAGCAAAAATTCCCCAATCCTCGGCTTCGTCAATTGCTTTGCCGGAGGAATAAACCAAACTAACGCATTTCCAACTTAATTACCTATACCTACATTAAATATACAAATACATTTAGTATTCGTAATTCATACCCTCCATTTCAGATTGCTTAAGATAAAATGTTCTCTTATTTTATTTCCATCCTTTATCAGAAAGATAATGCTTATAAATCTTGCATACTTTCTACTAAAAGATACAAAAACTACAGTATGCAACTTTAATCCATTAACACATCATTTTCTTTTTTATAATGCTAATTGCATATGAAACTTTCTCCTAATTCTTATCAATGTCTTAACAAACAAGAACATTACTTTATTTTGGACGTAGGCGGAGAAATTTTTATAGCAACCTCCCGCTGTGAAAGAGAAAGTCTTATGTACAGATATTTTTGTTACATACAGTAAAATTCCAGGGAATTATTATCTGGTAGAACCTATAAATAACCCCGTTCAACGCTACAACAGAATAAGTACTTGGTGATGCATGATCCTCGATCAAATCTCGAACAACAGATTCAAAGAACAAGGAACAAAAAGTTAAATTACGATAAGGCAAAACAAATGGACTAAGATATGCAGAAAGCTTTTGCCATAAATCCAGTCTTTATGCTCATTAGTGAGAAAGAATTTTCCTTTTATCCATGACCATGTCCATAGATCTCCATTCGTCCTTATCTAAATTTCCAATCTGCAGGAAAATTAAGGTCCATCCTTCCGACGTTAAAATATATATATACCTACATAAAATGAGTTCAGATATCAACGCTGCCTTAGCCAATAGTGGTGCTAACTAAAGAATGGCATATTCTGCCTAAAGATACTACATGACAAGGAGGAGATAAGAGGATCTGGAGCGAGTGGCGAGATGCTGAAATCCTTATAATCGAAAAAAACTTAATTGAAAAGATGAAAAAGCCAAAACATGTCTCTGGGGAGAAGAAAATAGAAAAAGTCCTCTGCTAGTTCCAACTACCTATGTGTATGGAAGTGTTTGTGAAGGGATTTGATGTAGTACAGTGCACAGTCAGTGCAGACACTGACCGAATAATAGACAAACATCACTGGACTCCTTTTAGTCTGGCTTGAACTTGATTTTCTACGTCATCCCTTTTCATTACCTTTGAAAAATATTGCAGAGCATTGCCACTTTTTGCCAGTCCATCTATATAACTTGCCGTTTTCAATTCCTTACATGGTTCAATACTCAACAAAAAAACAAAAGGTAAAATGGCATTAACATGGTAGTACTATTTCCTTCTTTTTCTAAAATGGCATTGCTTTTTAGTCAATTGACAACATTTTTACAAAAGGATTTTGAAATAACGAAGAAACAGCCATTGAATTTTAAATCATTTTATATGGAAGAAAACCGAAAACTGTATCTTTTTAAATTGTACTAAGCTCCGTTTCGGCACATTTTCAGAAAATGAACTCAAATTGTGAATTTTATTAGTTTTACGAAAGAAATCTCTTTTTCTTTAGATTTACTGGGATTTAACCCCAAAAGTTTTATGTCCTTGGAAGTTGGTAGTTCCACGACTTTATTAGATTCCATCCTACGCATTTTGTGCATTATATCGTCGATTTGCTATACTCCCACTCACCATAATAATAGGCCCATACTAAAATACTAATGCATTCAGTCTATAACTTTCAGCTGTTCACATAAAGAGGAAAACGAAGAGAGTCGCGTCCAGTCAGCAAAATTCATTGACATTTCCTTTCCTATTCCTTACAGCTGCATACGGACATCTTCCTCCTCATTAAATTGAGTTAAGAAGAGAGGAAAGAAACTATTTCTAACAGGAGCGTAGTTATTCACATTCATCTTAAAAAGCTCTCCATCGCATCTAAGACTTCTTAAGGTACTTTTAATCGAAAATCTTCAGTACAATTACAAACATTTCCTAATACAAACAACGCTAATATGATTAATTCATTCTACTTGGCTACAATAACATTCTTGAGCAATTGAGTTTCTGTGCAAAAAAAAACCCTCACAGTGCAATAACCCAAGCTAAAAATACACCTCTGCCTCTGCTTTTGAAGTTAAGAAAAAATTGCGGAGACAGATGATAACTGGAGAGGAGAGGATTAGCTGATGCGAGTGCATTTCTTATAGGAAACGATAAATGCTTACATCTTATGCAACCAATCACATCCCGTCAAATTAACGACCAGTTATTTACTTTCTCTATTTGCCCTGCAAGAACAGCTTTCTGGATATATACTCTTCCGAATTCATTTCATATTAAACTACTTACTTTGTTCGCCTTATATGCCTTATTAGAATTAGTACTCTCACAATAACAGCAACGTCCTAGAAGATTCCAAACCTGTTACACATACCTTTTCCCAAACACCATTTAATTTTGACTTGTTTTTACAGTATAAATTGTCTAGATATGACAACAATACTATAGTGAGTGCATGTACCCACATTAATAATTTATATTCTCATACTTTGGATTATGGTTACCCGTAAACCTTATTCACAATTCGTAATACTACCACTTGGAATTGTACGATGATTTAAATCAGTTTCAGGATAATTACATTCGGAAAAGTATACACCATCGGAACACCTCAATTTTAATTGATAAATAATTTATTAGCAACATCCGCATTTTCTTATCCAATATCTTGAATGTTGAGAATGATATAGTAAATCTGAATATTTATTATATCGCATTTGATTATATGTGAATAGGTAACACATAGGGAAATAGCAAAATAATTATCTGTAAATATTTTGCAACATGAATGTTAGGGATATGTTGATTTCAAATGACTATATAACACTGACAATTTGATTCTAATCTGCTTCAGCTTTTGTGCCTCGGAGTTTGCCATTTTTGCGCTGGTTATCCAAATCTTCTTGGGCTTTATTTTCCATCTCTCGAATATCATCTATTGTCATCCCATTCCATTTATCGATCCAGCAAAATACTTGTCTGTGGAAATTGTTGAAAAGGCGTCTCTGTGTCTTTATAAGGTAGTTTTCAACATTATTTTGTAGTAGATTCCATTTAAATTCCACAGTGACGAGTTTGTAGCAGGTCATGACCGGTGTGACACAATTCATCCAATTATCTTCCAGGGGGCCACGTCCAGACTTTTCCGAGTGAAACTTAGCTGGGTCCTCAGACTCTTTGTAGTCACTTGGACTCACGGGGTCCTTAGCAATGTCGATCATCACAACTTCTCGTAATTGTAACTTTTCTGCCGTCAGTTCAAGTGCATTTTCCAATTCTCCTTTACCAGGCAAATGCAGTGACTCGATAATGATCTTGAAATTATCTTTCATGTATCCTGGATTGGTGACGACCGTTTTGCAGTACGGATAAGCATTCCAAGCTTCTTCTTCCAATTCCATAGAGCCCTTTGGAGCCAATATGCGAATAAATGCTGGCACTTTGGTCGCCAAGTGGTACTTTTTAAATGTGTACTGGCCCTTGCTGTAGTTACCTCCTAAAAGAGGAAAATCCTCAAAAGGTTCGTTCTTAATCACTTCAATCCCTTCTCCTCCTCCTGTTTCATTCATACTCGCCTCCATCACGGAATACAATTGCCCAACTCGATATTCCTCCACGCTCAGGGGCATCACAACTCGAAATTCTTTGATCTGCATTTTCGTAGTGGAATCTGCTTTGCTCTATCGCAATAATTTTCCGAATTTTTTCCTGATTTCTCAATTCTAATTTAAAATAAATTAATCAGTGATAGACATAATCCGGTTATGGTGACAAAGATTCTCAGTAGGAGAAGAATGCTGAACCTCGAATGAAAAGTGGAGACTAATAGGAAGACTAGACTTTTGTTGTCGATTTTGTGTTCGGTCATGTCTTATTATAGGCAACCGATTACAATTTACAGTTTCTATATATGCCGTACGTTGGTTACGAACGTTGGTTACTAACAAATAAATTCGAATAAAATAAAATAAAATATCCAGAAAATGATTCCCCCTTTTTTCAACTCAAATTCGCTAACAAGTACTGATAATAATGTACAAGAGAATAATATTCTACATCATTAGAGGGTTATTTTAGAGGGTATGATCAACTGCAGGAGAATATTATCAGTATTATTATCATTATGGGAGGGGGGAACATGCGAGCGCCCCATCATGGTTTTCTGATTGGTATAAGCCGTATTTTCGTTTTACATAAAAGTATAAAATCAGAATACAAACATGTAAATATAACCAATAAAATAGAATAGAATCAAGCTCCTATATTATAGGCATCTGCTTATTTGCTTGTGGTAGATCCCAAAGTGTATTCTGTTCTGCTGCGGTTTTATTATTTAACCTTTACCTAAACAATGCTTTGTAACAATAAAAATGGGAGCAAAAAGATACAATTTTAGCATTTCATGAGAAAGGTCGACTTTTAGCATTTCAAAAGCACTATATAATATATTTCTTAGAAATAGTACGCATGAAATGAAATCGATGAAATAGAAATTCGCTTGGTAGGTATACCTATAATACTAGTCAATGAATAGTTTTATTACCTTTACAAAGGATTTATAGCTTTTTGGAAAAAAATGGGCCAAAGCAATGCTACAATTTTTATTACTGTCAAAATGTCGTACCTAGCTATTAATGTCGTTTTTAATGCCATCGCACTTACTGTCATCCAAAGTCAAACCCGGCATTCATCAAGTATGGGAGTGGGACACACCCAAACATTCATCAACTATTTGCGATATTGTTTTCAGACTTACAGACTGGTTAGCAAAATAAACTCATGTGCTTCGATAAAGTTTAAAGGTTAGGAAAATCAATTTAGCACATTGCATACATAAATGTGTCAGATGAACCGCTATAGTAAGTAGTTGGGGTGAATTCATTCAATCTCTGATGGTTTATTGCAAGACCAGGCGAAGAGCGAAGACTTTTCTTTCCACCCACGCAATAAAAATGAATACTTTAGAGGATTAACGGAAATTGCTATACTCAAATGTCAAACAACACCCCACACAGAAATGATGTTGACAAAACAAAATGAAATTGGAATAAGTCAACTGAAATGCCTAAAATTAGAATTTAAATGTCATCCATAGCCAACAGGGAATGGACTGCCACTTTTAGTCAAAAATTACTCATATCAGCGATTTTGAGTTTGTTCTTTATGCATATTACAAGTCATCGCTAAAATAATATTTTAAGGCTGGCTTGTCCCATCTTCCTGCGATGAGATACGATAGGGTCCCCAGAACAAGTGAGGCAGTTTTCCATGTCATATTCGAAATCTACAACTTTCATTCTATATCGCATAAAGCTTACATTTAAAAAAAAAGTAATTATGAACCCCTGTAGTCTTTTTTGAAAAAAATGGGTACAAAGTAGCACTATAAAAACTTTCAACTACAGCTTTTTCCTATTTCTTGCACGGAATTTGTAAATATCGCTCACAAGCCTCCTAGAAAAATCTTTTCTCTCTTTTTGAGCTATTGTTCCACTTTTTTTCAAATTATCATTTTTTCAAAATGCTCAAATCGTTGAAGGTGGTTTCTAAAAATTTTCCCCTATTCTGTTACATTGCCGACTATGCCGACTCGCATCAGTCTCACGGCAGAAAGACTAGTAAAGATTCAATTTCACTGCTTGAGCACAGCCAAGGATACCTACAACTAGTCTCATTCCCAGAAAGACAAGCACATCTTAAGTAACATTTCAAGTTTCAAGGCATACTTTCATTCAACAATAACAATGCAAAATAGAATTGCGAATGCAGATACCCGCGGCAAATCGTGCATATACCTTTGTAGTAAATGCGAATGTCAATTATAGTAATTGAAAAACTTTAATAGTGCATTCGACCAAATGACTTTTATGTGAATCGTCTCATCGGCAGAGTATCTCATAATATTACGGACAATGAGCAATAAATAGAGAATCCTGCAACGAACCAACAATCCATTCCATTATCCTTCAGATCGTAAATGCAGAACAAACACATTTCTGGTTCTGATCTCTACTCTCCCATCTTTACGGTTGTGTTGTTTAGCCCACGTTTATGTCACTATTCGTTTAATGGACAGACAGATGTATAATGTACACTCACATGATGAAACTGAACACATGATGCAATTCTTTAATTTCATATTGTACAGTATGCTTCACTTAACCTGGACATCATCTGTCCAGTATCAATAACCATTCCACTTTCTCCATGTAGATGACAATTCCTCATTTCACATTTATTCCCCAAGCAAACATAAACAAAAGTGAAAGCTAACTGGCTGGAAAGAAGCAAAAATAATTTTGATGTGTACTTAGGCATTTAATTGACAATATTTAATTTACATGGTGAAAGTCAATTGCTTATGTCAACATATTCCTGTCCAATATTGTACATTCAGGATATGTGAACACAAAGAATATATTCTATCATACATACGAGTATACGAGAATATAAATTAAGAAATATGAGCAAAAAATAGCCCATATTTGTTTACTTCGTAAAATGGCATACTGTAGTGTTCATATTATTTGGAAATGGTGTCAGTTTGTGTACCATTCTGAATTAGTATGTGTATTAAAACCTTTCGTCTCGTTCAACAATAAACCTATCTGTTAGTTTAACATTCTTTAGCATTACAATAAAATTTATTATGTTCGACCATTAAAAGTCTTGGACATAAATTAACTGACTTAAAGAGCTGCAGTAGAGTGAACCGTGAATGTAAGCCTTTTCAAATGAAGACAATAAACAGTTTATGACGAATTTCAACGGATATTTAGACCTCACCAGTAGATCATTCCAACACAGAATGAAACGATGACATATTCGTGTAGAAGCATTAATAGTAATGACTATGCCATCAAAAGCAGATTCCCGAAATCCCAATCCCAAACAACAAGCAGCAAGAGACTTTTATAGAGTTTATTTAACAGGCACAATGGCCAAAATCAAAATTTCAATTGTCTTAAAACTGTTTACTAACTTTGTTGATGAGAATGAGGCTAATAATAATGAAATCCCTTTAGTAGTCCTGATTATTTTTATTGTAATCTAATTATCTTCTTGTTATTCAGTCTCTATAGTCAACTCTCATCTATTATTACTTAATTCATACTATCAAAATAATACATTTGTGATTTAATCAAAAAGAATGACACTCCCAAGTAGCACATTGTCCACTGTTAAATAACAAGAGGACAAATATTTGTATTTATTTTATATTTATTCAAATATTGATTTAAAGTTTAGTTTGTCTATTTAGGAACTATTGCATTCACGTGTAAATCGAATTTTCACTTTGGGAATATTGTGAATACTGTTGTGATATGTGTCTCAGAAATCGTCTACGAACATTTGACATGATGATGTGTTGTAATTTCATTAGAGGGAATATTTTATGTCATTTCTGCCTGGCTCCTTTCCCTTGTTTTGTTAGTGTAGAAAATTTGAGTAGGCCGTGACATTTGATTAGACGCGAAAGAAGTGAGGATCGGGAGAAAGTCATAAGTCCCCCTTGGGACTTCCTTGTTGGAGATTGGCAAATTTATGTGTAATGCAGGGAAATCGTAAGTTGAGTACAAGAGTTTAGAGAGTTGGATGGGTGGGTGGCTGGCTGTATGAACCGTTTCGACATGGCTAACATAAAATAAAGAAGTCGACGGGCTTACTAATATGATGTAGTAACAGTAACAATGGCAAGTTACTGGCTTTCTCTCATTTTGCCATCCACTCATCTTTTATCGTTTTCTCGTCGTCGGCAGTGAAACGCACTTTTCCAACCGGCTCTCTTTATGGAGCAATGATCTTGTTATTCAGGAATATGTGTCCAACACTACTTTTCCTACTTTCTCCAACTCGACAAGAAACAACCTCAAGTCAACTCAAGCAAGCGTCACATAAAAACGTAATCGTTATTTAACTTTCTATATTTTCAAACTTATAAAAAAAACTCGGAAGTCCCAGTCCACTTCAAGATTAGTACTCAAAACTAAAATGTATATATACATTTAGATATCAGATAAACTCAGCTAGACTTAATAATGGCTCAAACATAAAAACAACCTTTTTTTCAAAATTTTTCAATTTGTATTTTTATTGTAATGCATTCAGAATGGAACAACTCAAAGAATACACTACTTTACTTACTAAATATTTTATTATGGTAACTTCAGGTAGACAGCAGTCAAACAAAACTTTCTCTTAGATTAGAGATAAGGATAGTATTACGGCATGGAATGCAAACGGACCGGGGTAAAAAAGGAAATAGCCAAGAAAAACCACAAAATATTCCCAAGTCCATCATATATTTTACTTAAGACTTGTACACTGTCTTTCCATGGATCCTGACATAATAAATAACATTTCGCACTACCCTAGCCAAGACCCGTCTCACTACATTATGATATTCACATTTACCTACATTAAATTTACGTATTCACCAAAGACACAACGAAAAAGGACTTCCTGACTGTTATACAACTTACACATGTTTCCACTTTCAAACTATACTCTGGTTTCGGACACTGGTGGAAATATCTTCCTCTTTCTGAAATTCTCCAAATATTTAATGTTGCACAGCTAAAGTCACAATATTTTAAAATTTACAAGTTCCGAGTAAGTTAAATGTTATTATATGGACAAGATATCAAGATATTCTAATCGAAAAATATTTTTAATTATTATTAAATTAGAAAATTGAATTAGAAAACTTGGCAAATAATCCTAGTAAATCAAAGGAAGTGTCACAAAATACTAAGACAAAACTGAATTCAAGAAATCTGGAAGAAAAGAATCTTCTATTTTCCACTTTCTGTGCCCTAAGCCTTTTGGTTAATTTCTCTCTCCGATTTCCAATTCCATATTTTGTGAAATTAGAATTTTAAAAGTCAGGGTGTCAAGAATTTTCCATCAGCATATTTGCCCATATCCGATTTATATATTCGCATAGAGGATTTTAAATTTTATATGTACGTACCCTACAAGGTACTATGTACTTTCACATGAGTCAGTGTGTCACGTATATGTAAGTAGAAGATAGTGGCTAGTAGAAGAACATTAAGAAGAATAATTTGCAGACCGCAGGGTGTGTATTAAGTGTACAAGCGGAGAATCAGGTTCGTATCGCTATATATTGGATGGAGTTGAGTCAGAGTTTTAAGATTAGTAAGGTGGAATTGCACGGAATGAAATAGAGCTGCTCTGGCATCCAGATCATTCTCCAGAGAATTGTTTTCACTTTCTGTTCACGAGAGCTCACTCGACTCTTATTCAAACTTTCCTATAAAATGTCCATTAAATTTTAATGCTCTCATTCATATGACATTTCAAGGAAATAATGCCGACTAAAACTTAAAGCTACCTTAGAGCAGTCACTGTACGCAGTAAAGTAAGTAAGTAACTTTAGCGTACCTTCCCTGCCTTGTCTGCCGTAGTCCAACCCAACGTCAACTATCTGCTACGGCTACTTAACCGCCTTAAGTAGTTTGCTTTTGCTCTACACTTCCCCTTTTTCAATCTGTAGCACATCCGATGCAGGCAATCCGTATTCACGCTGCATAGCAGTGTACGCGTACGCAAGGAAAGTTAATTACCAACGAAAGTTCGATGGGTACAGACAATGAAATAAATTAGCTTGAGACTAATTAAACTGCATTTTAAACTTAGCCATTCACTCAACCTACAAAAATTACCAATTTTAACAGTCCCTACCGTACACAACAACCGTCAAAACTAACTTTTATTTAACTAACTTTCAACCCACGTACACATCAAAGAAAAATGTGTCAGATCCAGCAGTAGGTCACTGAAATAATTAATTTATTGCCAAAATTCAGTGTACGCAGTTCCTTTCATGTAAATACCTATGCTTCAAGGCAATAACATAACGTTCACCGAAAAACTTTCAATTAATTGAAATCCAAGAGTTTCACTTTCGTAAACGCGTGGCAATGGCGTTTTCGTGTTACTGCAACGCATAAAATTGTATGTCTATATAAATACGGAACGGAAATTAGTGAATAGCTAAACCAATTACTATTGCATAGAATACCCCAGTACTACTATAAGGTATTTATTTGACAATGCAATCAGGATAACTGCCTACTTATAATTACTGCTTTATGCAGAAACTCAGGGTTAAAGCATTATTTTTAGTTCAGGAATATATTATAATTAAGGGTGCAGAAAATAAATGTCGGACATAATAATATATAGTAATGCCTTTTTACTATTACCCGCCAAATAGTTTTGTCTGTATCAAAAATACAATGACCAAAGTTTTTATTCCCGTTCCCTTGTGAAAGTTTGTGTCTCGTAAGTATCTGGGAGATAAATGTATGTGCCATTACATCATTTTAATCAATACTAGGAGATAAATGCTTCCTTTAACCTTGAGTGCCCTTAAATTCATGGAAGATACAGATTTGCGACTAAATGCCATTTTTGTATGTTTTATATCAGGCACCCCTTACTTTAAGTATTTTATTGTGGATCTATTTACTAGTTATGCAAAAGTACTTACCTCAAGATAAAGAGGCTTCATTTGCCCTCCAACAATTCTGTGCCAGCCTTCCCAAGCCCACAGTCGTTCTGTAGCATTTCTTGATTCAGCCAGTAAAGTTGTCAATTCCGGTTCCAGAAACATGCACTCTTCTTCAGACGATCCACTCTGTTGACGGCAAACTTGAGACTAAAATTTCCAAACATTTGATCATAGAATTTATACAATACCAAGTACATCTTTTGTTTTTGTAAACTTTATTTTTTGAATGTTTCAATTTTGCTAGTTTTTTTTAGATCATGTAATATTATCATCACCATTTGCCGTGTTTACTACGTAACTTATTTTATATGACGATATGCATCCTTATCTTATTTTACAGTGAGACAAAATAATAAATAATAATAAATGTTGCAAATATTTTGCAATTCCGCGACAGCAGATGCATGCGCATCGACTGTCTAGCTGTCTATAGAAATGTCCTGCATTAGGTTTCTCACCGATCCATAAATTGCTCCCATTTGAGATATAATGTAGGACAGACTTTCCATTTCGTTATCTTCCAGGGATTTGCTGCCAACTTTCGACAACTGCCGTTTCGTATCAAAAGTGAAATTGGTCGAATCAAACTGTGACGCTGCTTCAAAAGCTTGGGACCCATACTCTGATACAGCCAAACCCGCAGCAATCTGCAAAAATAAATGTAAGCGTAATAATTCATTTAGAAAAAGATGAATCAGGATATATATACGACTTGAGTGGTATATCAGTAACGCGCCACACCGGGTTGTGCGGGTTTTACCACAGTAATAGTGATTGAGAGAAAACGGTGTTGAATTTTTGTGGTTTTCGCAAAACATGATGCTAATAAGCATAAAAAAAGTCAATAAAGTAGATAAAGTTATAAAGTAGAGACATAAAAAACCGGTGTACGGCCAACAGTGATTGCTTATCATAAGGTAACAAAGAAAAAATTATTTTGTTTGTGTAACGCCCTTGTTGTAGGTCAAAGTTGTATTTGCCGCGCTTGAAGCATTGCAAGTAAATACATCAGCAGTTATTTAGAGCAGTGGGTCATTTGCAGTTACTTGTTTATTTAGAGTGTAAAATAGAGATTGTTATGTGAAAATGGATGTCTTGGAATGAGAAAATGAAATGAGGAGAGGACAAAGCGGCTGTAAAGGAAGTAAACTGGTGAAAAGTGACAGTGCGTTAAAGGGAAAGTGTAACTTGGAGAAAAGCATGGGAAAATGAGAGTGGAGAGAAAAGGTTGTTGGCTGTAACAAAACAGCAGTCATGGTCCATGGTCTGTTGTCGCAAGAAGAAGAAGAACATAAGAAAAGAGAGAGGGAGGGAGGGAAATGAGAAAAGAAGCACGGAGAAGGGTAAATTTCGGGGAAAAGTATGCGGGTCGGGAGAAACGTAACTTAGTAATACAATATGTAATGAAAAATTCTTACGGCTGCAGCGGCATTCTCGGCTGTCAAATTAGTATTGTAGTTCCAGTCAGCAATGACGGCCTTGTTGATCAATTCGGAAATCTCCACGTCGTACGTGCTCAGGAATTCAATGGCGGCAGACTCGTCCGTATTATTCCCTTGTTTCCGAAGACCACCAACCACTACGTTGCTGCAATGTAAACCAAGGCAATGTATAGCAACTTCCCAGATCAGACATCCCAAGAAAAAGCAAAAACAAAAGACAACACTTTGCTGTTTACTTTTGTTCGTTGGCGATGTGATCTAATAATATCGGATCAACACTTGCAATACAATGCTAATACACATCCACAGTACAGAGAATAACATTCGCAATATATTAGCCAAGGAATGCGAGCTTTTCCCTGCCTCTCGCCTCCTTATCTCCTAAAGAAAATAATGACGATCCTTTGTATACTCAAACAACTTTCATCCACTCCCTTCTTTCTCCAAACAGCCCAATCCACTTTATCTAACCAGCCTCTTCTCCCTTTCCCTTCATTTACTTCACTACTCACTTTCACATTCCTATACACTTTCTTATACACTCTCCATCTATTATTTTATCTAGCTAACCCACATTCATTCACTTTCTCCAAGATATTCAGGGAAAAACATAATTAATTACAAATTCAACTTTAAAGGTAAAAATAGATCCATTTAAATGCATTCTTCACCTTTATAAAATATTTTCAAGACAATAATTTTAAGGTAATGAATACGCAAATCTTGGTTTACAGTTCTAGTTGCAAAACCAAATCTTCTACTACGTCATGAAGTCATGATAGCCAAGTGGATCTAGAGATTAGATAATTAAACTTACAAAAGTGCGCATATTTTATGCAAATAAAAAATTGGAACAATCATATCGCTTGTGAATTTCCCAAAGCTGTTAAACCATTCTAAATATACTTCCAAATTCCAAGAGCTGTTTACCCATTTATGCCTAGTTAGAAAACCTATCAAACCCTTATATACTAAAACATTTACGGTACCTACAGATACATAGTATGTAGGTATATACTCATTAGAATACAATTTCATTTTTGTAGCCAGAATGGGTTATTTAGCATTTGGAAATTCTCAAGTTTTGTTGGTGATTTTCGTCTGATCAAAACCTTTTTATTGTGCCTAAATAAGTAGTAAAATATTATTATTGCCAAACCTAGTTGAAACACATTACTGATTAATAATAATCAAGACTAAATTATTGTACCATACGATTGATTTAATTAAATAGTTACGATTTCCAATACGTTTCACATCCACATCCATACGAAGGATACGAAAATAATTTCTCTTATTACGACAGATTAGAGCCAATAGCAGATACCGGTCTGGGTATTTGGAAATCGGGAGATCCCACAGTATGTTTGTAATTAATAGAATTAGCTCTTTGGCTATGTATCTTGTATCCCGGGTCAGAAAACTTCTTCGAAGGGTGGTTGCTTCGGCTGTTTAATTGCTGGTCGGGCTGAAGGAATTGTTTGCCTTGCAGGGGCGCCGGGTGTTTCGTAACATGACGTTCAAAATTGGGTTGACGCTGTTGGAGATAATTCGTGTGGGGGATTACATTATTTTGCTGCTGTCCTGGATATTGCCCAAAATTGTTCTGGTGCTCCGGATACTGACCAATGTGACCAAATCTTTTCTGTTGTGGGTACTGGCCAAAATTTTTCTGGGGCGGGTACTGGCCAAAATTTTTCTGGGGTGGGTACTGGCCAAAATTTTTCTGCTGTGAGAATTGATCAAAATTCTGCTGCTGCGGTGGATATTGAACAAAATTGTCAGGGACTATGGGCTGGTGTTGGAATTGCATATTTTTGACTTGTTTTTGTGGTTTATTTGACTTGTCTCCCTTTTTTCCTGTATTTCTCCAACCCACCAGGTAGAGAAGAAAAATCATAGCGACAGAAAAAAAGGTATTGACTCCCATACTGTAATAAAAAGGATCTGTCTCCTTAGACGAATAAGGGTGCGTCTCCAAAATAGGTACCACTATTTCCGCCACATATAGCAATGGGAACAGAATTGCAATAAAAAGGATTGCCTTGGCCCAACGAAGCTACAATGAAACAAAACAACACTTATTTACAGTTTCTACCTTTATCGAATAAAATAATCGTATTCTTATATGCGTGAAAACAAAAAACTGGTGTCATAAATCCTTTTGGATTTACCCTTAGAATCAGCACTAAAATCGCAATAAATTCGCACGATGCTGTAACAATTGCAGCTATGGAGGATACTAGCAATTTATAATATAAATCATCCGAGCCTACATCTTTGATTTCTAGAGCATCTTTAACAAGTACTCCAGAAACACCCATTATGGCAATATTGAGAAGCTAAAATTGAAAAGATAAAGAAATATAAGTACCTATAGTCATACTATGTTGCAATAAATATTAGAAAATTCGAATCCATTGATTAAAAATCAACTTACCCCTTTGAAAGAGAGGAATAATATTACGAGATCCTTGTTGATATACATTTTCAGTAGATTTTAAATACTATGCTCATTTGTACTCACTTTACTAGGAGGATTTTTTAACAGTTTAAATGTTTTAATAACGCGTACAATGTAAGGGTGATTTAAATAAACAAATTAATTAATCAAAATGAAACTCAAATGCACAGTGTTAAGAATTTCGTCGATAATAGGAGGAAATACTGAAGAACTTATCAGTTTACTATGCTATACGAATACTAGATCTGCAACACCTCTTTTGCAAGGCTATGCGTGTCATTTCAATAATATATTATGCGTAGATTTCTATGAAACCATGTTATGATTATATATCAGTACTATGATGTCATGTTCCACCAATTTTGTAATATAACGGTAGGCATATCATCGTCGATTCAAGATCGCCAAAATCTTTTAATCCAGGATTTAAGCCAAAAAGATAACATGATTAGTTCCCTCCAGTCAGACAATGAAAATCAATGCTTGAAAAGCAGTTTTCGTCATTTTGGTTATTTTAGCTCTTTATCAGTTGCGTATAAAAGATAAAGCTTTAACTGATTACAAATCAAATTATTTCCTACCTACTCAGTAATCATAATATACATATGTTTTTTAATTAACCCATCAGTCAACTTGAAAATTATTAAGATGCGTAGATTATCAATTTTAGACATGTTAATGTTGGGCTTTATTGAAACATTTATAACTTATTCATTCCTGTAGGGAATATATACACCAAAAAAATTCCTACAGGTGTGAAAAAGTAAATCTGCACATTAATAGTATCAGGATTTATAAAGTCATAGAAAACTTAATCCGGTATTTTGTTATCATTGAATACATAGTTTATCAATCAAAAATTCACGCAAATTGTGACGAAATAATATTCCCATTGCTTTTATGGGAAATGAAAATCGACGGCAGACAAAACAAATGTTTCTCCGTAAACAAAAATCCATCTCGATCTCACATTGCCCATAGTCTAACGAAGATGAGATGTTTGGTTGTGTCAGTTGTGTACGATCCACAGTTTTCTCTACTTTCTTAGTTTCTTTACTTTTAGTCGTATCAATCGTATGCCATGGATGGAAAAGACAATAATGTAGGATTCGAGATTCATTACGTTACGTTATCTATCACAAACAATCTTCGCTAAACTTAAAACGTAATTCTTTGGCGTACCGATGAATCCCGAGCCAAACAAATGGTATAATTTTGTTTGATGTTATTGTCGTCTAAGAAAGCAGCACACCTGAAACTGTCACTTGTACAGATCTACCCACGCTGTCTACGCCTACTCAATCAACTCTTTAGATGATCAATTTCCATGCAAGAGAAAATAATTGAATTGCTAATTAAATTGCGTACACTTAGCATATAGAGCGACAGATATGCAAATGCGAGGTGACTGCGTATCTACTAGTGTCTCTTGTTTCTCTGTAATGCCCGTAATTGCATTAGTTATGAAATATCTCACACCTGTAATAAATACCTACAGTAAATGTGAATTCATCTTTGTCTTTGAGCAGTGAAAGCGTGAAGTGTGACAGACACAACCGCTAATAATCTCATTTTCTAACGGAAATTACTAGTTAATAGAATAACTCAATTACTGCTGAAGTTGTCACATAGTCTCAGACCTCAAACACCACAGGCTCTTTGAAATATTCTGTTTCCTAAAATCGCAATTAATTTTCAATGAGAAATTCTCATTACGGATGCAGAATATATCGCATAGAATATATTACAGATTACCTTCTCTTCCTTTGGTTAAATAAATTCAACTACTAGCGATATGTAGCGCAGAAGATTTTAGAAGGAATTGCATATTCAATACAATTAGCAGTATAATAACTTCGTTTTTGAACCATACTTTCCTTTAGTACCTTCTAAATAGCTAGAGAAGATGGAAATAAGTACCTAAATCAAAGTTTTCTTAAACCTAAAAAATAGGTTGACTTAATCAAATAACGGAAATTATCAAATTCAAATCCAAAAACACACAATGAAGTTGTGGTGAAATTAATTGTAGCATTGTATTTCAAATTGCATTCAAATTGCATCTATTGTCCTCTATTGGAAATCAGATTTATGTAATAATATTAATGAATCTGTATAGTGTCTGACAATAAAGCTCTTACAATTACAATTGCAAAAAATTGGAACGTGATTATAAACTTCACAGTCACACAGAGATAGAAGTGAATGTTAAGACTCACCTTGTGGGCAGCAGATTTTGACTGGAAAGAGATACAAGGTGTAATATGAGAATAATGGAGATAGGTCCAATTCCAGTCATCGCAAATGCACTTTTAAGACTCATTTTGACTCAGAACTCTTAAAATTCAAAAATTTGTAATTAGTATTTATTAGTACTGTATTTGAACAGCATTGACGGAAACGGAGGGCATTTTTAGCACTAAAAACATCCTTTAAAAATAATAAACTGTACACTGCACTAGTTTTTTGATGATTGTACAACCTGGATCCATATTACACTTTTTTCCCGTCAGATGCAGATAAGTCGCAGAGAAGAGAAAACGCTGTACATGAATTGAAGTCTCCGTCTCAAATGACAGTGATAAACCGGGAAGTAAATAAATAGATGTTGAGGGTAATATTCCCTGTCACTCTACATTACATTCAGTCTGTGTTTCTGAAACCTCTTAAATTTAACATGTTTGTTTCTGAAAACTGTGGATGAATGAATTTTTATGAGATAGATCTTATTTATAAGCTCTTCTACTTCTACCTTACATACGTGCTGCGTACTACTTATCATTAAGACGCTTTCTGAGAAAACGACATATGCTAGGAGAGTAAAGCTATTTACTAAGCCAATTTATTGTTCACACTTTTAATACTGTTGTAGCATTCAGTGCATAAAAACATGAGACGATAAGGCAGTGTTGACTCTGACTGAATATCTCTTTCCTACTTTTTACATTCTTATATCCTGTTATAATATACATATATGTATATTAGACAACTCCTTATACTAATATCGAGGATAATAAGATAGGTATCGACACACACCTACACAGTGTACAGTTTTTAACGGTTTATTTTACAAATCGCACGTATTGTTTCTAATAGTCAGAAACTTGAGTGCTAAGGTAGAAATAACAGACAACTAAAATGTACGTAATGTCTAAAGCGTTTCTCCCTCAACTGCTGCAAATTTAATGATCGTTGGGAGATGTAGATAAGTGTATAGCGTGACATTTTCATCTTTATGGAGAGAATCGTACGTGGGAGGGAGAGGTCCGCATGGTTGAACTTTACACCTGTCATTTACTATGCAGCTCTGTGCACTAATATGTTCCGTTTCCGACATGCTGTCCCACTTTGCCAATGTCAATTAATGAAGATGACATCATGGCAGAAAGAAAGTAAGTAGTGCCAATGCTAAGTGAGTACTTTAGTCCAGGTGCCCACAGCATCCCAACCTTACAACCTAATAATAACCCTGGCTTCTCTCTTTTTCATTTCCTCCAGTCCTGCATGAACTGCGTGGGTGTTCAAGTAGCTACTGTAAAGAACTACTACTGCACATTATCTGTAGTGCTGTGTGTGTTGCTGCCTCCTCGTCAAAAAACTCAAAAAAATATCACCACCGTACGAACTTGTCTTTGTTCTCTTCGCCCACTCACTTTTTTTTTCTTCTATTAGTGATTGTTGCATATAGCAAAGACATTTCTACTTAATTCTTTACTCTACTGAAACTTAATATTGTATATGACAAGTCAGACTAGCTATCAGATTGGCACATTGAACTTCCATCTGTAATTCAAAACTAATTTAATTCTTGCTGCCTGAAACAAATTTCTAAAATGCTACGAAGTGAGACAATAATATTATATAGTATAGTATATGAATTATTATGTTTCACGCCCACTCCGCGTCGCCCGTTATGATCTCATTTTATGGCACACGGAGTGTAGCGCTCACATAATT
>JAAAYG020031293.1:2743-15332 GCA_009936455.2 Tomocerus minor
AACAATGTTATTTTTAATTTCATAAATAATTCCGTGTCAATCCTACTCCAATCATCCTACAATAGAAATGTTCAGATAGGATTTCGTGACAATTTGCTCTTTCATGAATTCGAGTTTTTAGTCCCTACCGCAAACAAGCTGCATATAAAAGTTAGAATCACTCCTGAATCCACTCTTGAAAAAAATCCTTTGCTTTGCTTTATCGTGGTGTTGCAGTGTGTTTTTGAAATAGGATAATGGTCCGATCAAAATCATTATCATTTTTTGCCATTGTGGCATTTGTTCTTATGGCTGACCAGGTAGGTATGTGATTTTAATTTTATTTTTAGCAATATAATTATTAGTAATTATAATTAAAATAATAATTATCACTATTTATTGTACTTTTGAAGAATGTGCGGGTTTTTTAATGCTACATGTTAAAATCCTAATTTAATTAATAATAAACCGAGATTAACATGAAATCTTTGCATTAAAAAATCCTTAGGTTAATAATTTAAGGTTAATAATGTAAGGTTAATAATTTAAGGTTAATAATGTAAGGTTAATAATTTAAGGTTAATAATGTAAGGTTAATAATTTAAGGTTACTTTTTTAATAAGTATTTTAAGCATCGTATGATGAAATTGTCGTTTTTTACATTAAAAGGTTCATAGAGTGAATTCAGACGACAGTATGAAGCAAATGATGGGATGGGCAAATAAAATGAAAGGAAATAGTAACACAGGAGAGAGTAGTGGAAGTGGAGGAAGCAGCGGAGGAAGCAGTGGAGGTTTAGGAGGTATGAAAATAAGTTTGTGTGATGTCATTTTGATTTTCAATGATTAATTCTCGGATATATACTCATTATTAATACCGTAATTAATAATAAGATGTCCTGGGCAGCGTAATGAAACTGATGGGCGGAAAAGAAGGGGGTGAGATGATGAAGATGATGATGAAAGGAGGCAAGGACGGTGGTGGCAGTATGTTGGAAACATTAATGAAGTCATTTACTGGTGGTGGTGGTGGTGGTAGTGGAAAGGATGCTGCTGGGGGCGGTGCAGGACTAATGAAAATGTTCCAAGGAGAAGATGGAAAGAAAATGATGGAAATGGGAATGAAATTGATGCAAGGCGACACCGGGAAAAAATTAATGGAAAACGGCATGAAATTACTTCAGGATCCGAATATCATGAAAATGGTTCAAGGATTCATGGGCCAACAGGGTTAACATTTTTATCTGTGGCATTTGTTAAGTAATAAATAGCTAATGACGCGTAAACGGATGTTAAAAATGTATTTCCTCACATGCAAACTCCTCCATTAAAATCAAAACATTTTTCACCTGTGTCTAAAATTGTAAACGCACGATCAACATTTTCATTCTTCAAATAATGCACGATCAAAATTTCCATTCTCTTTGAATAATGCACGATCACATTTCCATTCTTTGATTATTTACACTTGCCAAGTAGAGATTTTCGGATTTCTGACTCAGGAAATTATTTTTTATATCGTGCAAATAAATGGTATTCGTGTTTTTATCATTTATTTGCATAAATTCTAAAGGAATGAACACAAAAATGAGGACCACAGGTATTGAATAAAAAATTTTTTTTGCATATGTGTGTATGAATTAATGTCGAATTGGTTTTATTACAATTAAATTAACAACAACAATAATAATTGATCTTTCCTTACACGATCATCAGTCAATCTTGGAAAAATGTAAAAATAATTACGGTGTGTGTAAAAATGGTAAAGTTTTGCTTGGTCATCGATGATTGGTGGTAAAATCAGACTTTCATTTTAGCAGCATTGTTAACGAGAGCAACAATTGGATTCCAGAACGTTCCTTCAACGAAATCCATTGGTAATCCTTCGTAGTAAGTCATTGTGGTGGGGATAGTTGATATTCCATGCTCAACCATCAATTCTGGCAATTTGTCAATGTCAACTTTAGCAAAGTAGATCTGCTCGCTCTTTCGTTTCACCATTTTCTCCAGCATTGGCAGGAGTGACCATTTGCAAGCTCCGCACGAACTGCAAATAAGCAAAACACACAAAAATTTAGGAAAATGTTCGAGAAAATCCAAGAAAAATTATGTTAATTAGAAGAAAATTATTTTAATTAGAAGATTAATTATTTTAATTAGAGGATTAGTTATTTTAATTGAAGGATTAAATATGTTAATGTGTGGGATGAGTTTGAAAAATGACCTGGAGGAGTAGTAGAAGACGACAACAGGTTTTCTGTTGGCCAAGACGGCGATATCAAACACCTGTTTCCTGTAAATGTCAATGATATTGAGAGTTGCTCCTTGTACGGGCCAAGTAGACAGAGTGGAGACGAATAGAATGGCCAGGACTAAGACGGCTTTAACCATTTTCCTTGATTTTCTTTGCGTTTTTACTCAGTTATGCTCTGTCTGCTGCCCAAAGAGGAATTAACATCTACTTTGCCAATTCCCTTACTTTTATATTTCGCTTGCAAAATTGATAATTACAAATTGCCTTCCTTATGATGTTCTAAGCTCTATCCACATCTTTGGTGTTTTTTAACATATTTTTTTTTATTATTTTACTGTGTATGTGTATGCACATTGTTTTCTTTTCCGTCGATTACATTTGCATTCTGTACATAGGTAGTGAGTGACATGTCAGACCTTTATTGCATCTCTACATCGTGTATGTACTTATATTATTGTACAGCAGACACTCATCCTCCTTTCATACTAGTTGATACCATAGCCTCACATTATAGCATACCGGTATGAACACCATGCAAATCCCACAGATTTACTATAAAACAGTTTTTTTATGAGAAACTTGTCACGCAAAAGGAACTCGACAAGACAACAGATTATGGCTTGAGAGTTACTCGAATCTTGACTTGAATCTGAATTAAATTACCTGCATACGTCACATAAACATTTGGTGCAGCTTTTTAGCCCTAGCCCTAGCTCCGCACACCCATTATCATCATGACTTTTCCTAAACCGTAGCAAAATCTAATACAATCACATCTTTAAGGGAATCTTCAGCAATTACGACAACCTCATTCTTACATTCATTATAGCAATTAACATTTTTATACTGATATAATTTCTTTTATGTAATCAAATAATAAATTAATATAGAATTTTACAAGAAAAATATCAAATAAAATGAAAAAATAACTCTGAAAATCAGGGAAAATGATAATCTTCAATTGAGTTTCAAGGAAAATGAAAATAATCCATTGAAAATCAAGGAAAATGAAATTCATCCTTTGAAAATCAAAGAAAATGGAAACCATCTTTTGAAAATCAAGGAAAATGAAAATCATCTTTTGAAAATCAAGGAAAATGAAAATCATCTTTTGAAAATCAAGGAAAATGAAAATCATCTTTTGAAAATCAAGGAAAATAAAAATCATTCTTTGAAAATCAACAAAAAAGTAAAATCACCCTATGAAAATCACGGAAATTGGAAAACAGCGTTAGAAAGTCAAAACAAATTATAATCCTTTGAAAACCAAAGAATATAAAAACAGCTTTTGAAAATCAAAGAAAATAAACGACAGCTTTTGAAAAGCATTGCGTAAGTTATGAATAGTCCCGTGTGGATAATTGAAGAATGAACGCACGTCATCATGATAGGCAAATCCATTTGGATGATACTGTTTTAATGTGCAATTTAAAGTTAATAGATTGCAATTTATAAAAGTCGATCGTAGAATTTTGCTGTGCTGAATATTGACCTCTTGTAAAATTGCAAGTTTGAGAGTTTGAGGAAACAGGTAACTGAGAAGAGGCAAGAGATGAAAGAAGAGGATAGCAGGTGTACTACGTACGTCATGTAAATAAAGAAGTATGGGTTCAGGACTCAGGTACACAATAATAATAGTAAACAGAGTCGTATGATCGTATGTAGGTAAGTATTAAGTATATGTTCAAGATGCATCTTTGCTTGTGTTCTGTCTGGTCTGAGTCTTGAACCCATCAATCACAAGTAAAACGAGGATTTGTGTTTCTTGCGAATTTTTTGTGTAATATTTTTTGCATGTCAATAATTACACTAATAAATTACATTAGCCGTCAATTAACGATACAGATGTCTATTATTTTCGCCACCCACTTACTCATCACATTAATTTCGCGAATCGGTTCCTCACAACAGCAACATGCAGATCACAGGTGCATTATGCAAATTCGCACTATTTCCCTCTTTTCTTTTGCCACAAAGCCATGTGCAAATGTGTGCACCTAGTATTTATGCAAATGAAATAATATCGCTCAAAGAACTAAGTAGGTATGCAAATAATACTATTAACAAGATTATAACTACCTAACTAAACAATTACTAACAGGTAATAATCCCAATTCTCAGAAGCATTTACTGAATCTCGAAAAATTACAAAATAAATGCAGAGTTAAGCAAAAGATGTGGGTTCAAAGTTCTACAAACCAATTAAGTAAATACATTTTCCAACTGTTTATAATTGACCAATCTTTATTAATGACTAAATGACCAAATCTTCAGTACAATTTACAATATCCAATTCTCAGAATCAATAGAACAACAAACAAAACAAACATCATAAATAACAATTTGCAATTTTCATTTTTCGCAATAATTACACCAAAGCATCGGCAAACAAAACTCGCATGTCAAGCCACTTGGGTCCCTTGACCTCATCTAGCATTCTTCCTCTGTAGTAGAGTCTTGTGGTGGGAAGGGTCGTAATTCCGAAGGTTTCTTTAGTTTCTGCGGGTAATTTGTCGAAATCTGCTTTGGCCAAGTACATTTTGTCACTTTGCTCCTGGGTCATGGCTTCTAACTTCGTGTACAGTTTTTCGCAAATCGTGCATGCTCTGAAAATCAACAGAAAATCAAATCATCAAACAGAATCCTACAAAATTATCAAGAAAACCATTGGAAAATCAGCCGAAAATCAAATCAAACAAAATCCTACAAAATTATCAAGAAAACCACTTGAAAATCCACAGAAAATCAATCCATCAAATAGAATCTTACAAAATTAATAAGAAAACCATTCGAAAATCAACAGAAAATCAAACCATCAAATAGAATCTTACAAAATTATTAAGAAAACCATTGGAAAATCAACAGAAAATCAAATCATCGAAAATAATCCTATAAATTAGCATTGGAAAACAAAATGAAAATTTACTTAGATGTGTAGAAAACCACGACAGGCTTTTGATTTTTCATGACGGCAATGTTGAAAACTTCTTTGCGGTAGATATCAATGATATTGGAGAAGGCCAACGAGCCTGTGATGGCAATGCAGAAGAAGCAAAGTAAAATCTTTGACATTTTGGAAAATGCAACAGCCAGAGTTGACTTGTGATTGTTGGGGCAAAGAAAATAATTGTGAGCGGAGTCAGGGAATGAAGAGCTCTTTTATTTCTTTTGAATTTAATAGGGATAATATCTAAGATGCGTATGACAGTGAAAATCTCAATCAGTTCTGTGCTTTAAGTAGTAAATGCAATGAGCTTTAAACTTTGTATTACGTCAATTGCGTTCTCGGACAATGGAATAAACTGCCTTTGCTAATTCCTATTGTTTTCAATGTTGTGCCTCGAATTATACGGTAAGAGTCAGAGAAGAAAACGTGTTTTCCCTTGCCATTAGCCTATAGAGAGCATGTTTTGGCGATTTATACAGTGCAGTGTACCTCCAGTTCACCTCCTGTACCATCATTTATTGTAATCACAACAAGAAACTTCCAACAAAAAGAACATTACTCTCGTCATCTTTAAAGTTGCTACCTAAACAGCCCCAAAACACCATCTCGCAACATTCATATTCTTTATTGTCATACGTGACAAATCTTAAGCACAAGAAACTTGTTTAAATATCAAAGAATAACTCTTCCAGTCATACTTTTCTTTAGAGCTCACGGAACGATTATTCATACGGAAAACTTCCAATAATCATCATTGTTTTCAGCCCTAAAAGTTTTTCATCAAAGATTCTGCCAACGTGTGTAGGAAGTTTTCATTCATTTGCATAATACTCCTTAAACTAAAAACTTAGCGGTAAAGTTAAAGTTAATCTTGCAAATTGTAATTAAATTTACCTACCTGCTATAAAATAACCACAAAGTCAAGTTCAACAGACGCAAAAATATCATTTTGTGCCCCTTTTGCTTTGACCAAGTCATATTATATCCAATCTTGAACTTTCGTTGACTGGTGAACTAACTGGTCACACTATAAACAAAGAAATACTTTACTAAGAAAATATATAAGTTAATCTTAAATTAAGATAATTAATGTAAATGATACACAACAAAGATGCTCATTTTCTGAGACAGAACAGGCGTGACAAGTATGACACGAGAAAGAAAAAAGAATACGGATGTGAATTCAGGAATTTATAATTAAGGACCCATACTGAGATTGTCTCTCACCTTCTTCTTCTCACTCATTTTTGACACTTTTGACATGACAGAAAGATGTGCTTGCTAATTATCAACCATTTTCAACTTTGTTCTTTCATCCACCTTGGCTAATGCGACGCACTATCATCACCAACCACTTTTAATTCCCTTAATTTACTAAACAAACGAGTTGTTTCTTTCTTAATGGCTAAATATAAGATACGCACGACTAAAATCCGTTTTTACAGCCGCATTTTATTTCAGACTCCCTCAAATCAAAAGCTTTTACCCTTTTATTTGTTTATTTCTTGGTCATTAACATCTAGGAAATAATTGTACGTATTGATATTTTAAAAGTTACAGACGTTTTTATTATCAGTTTTACTTATCCCATACTTAAAATCACATTAATTAATTACTTACAATAATACATCTATCATTTGTAGGTACTACACATACTTGTTGTTTACAATTTATGAATCGAAGGGGAAATAAATTCTTCTTTCATCTGTCAGAATTAATTATCCGTCCAGTAGGCAGTACTTGCAAATCACGAATCAAAACAAAAGATCAAGTTATCAGTATCGTTATTAGGTTGTTGAGTTGCTGATGACTTGATTAATGTTTACTTAAACGTGAACAACCATTGAGTCGTCATATGCGTTTAAATTCTTACAATTACAACTCACTGCCTAAAGAACCAGTAAATAAAATGCTGACGGAATCTTCAGGGAATGTCAGAATTTATTAATGAGCAGTTTACTTTTGCCTGCATGACTGAAATAAAATACGGAGTCATAAAAATAAAAATGCATTTTCAAGGAGTGATTGGTTTAGGATCATTAAAAATCATTTTTATCATTTTGTTTGCTGCTATGATCTCGCCAATCGGCAATCTCGTAATTTGTACTTGCTTATGTCTTGGCTGAACAGTACCTGAATGCAAAATGCAAACGAAGCTTTCATTTGTATATATTGATCATAGCATAAAAAATAATAGCAAGGTTTAAACAGTAAAAATTTAGGGATTTTATTCAGTAGCATCAAGTAGCACCAAAAAATAATATTGGGGGCCCTCCTGCCTAGCTTCTTTAGTTTGTATAATAACCTCGGTTTGTAACTCCTTAACATTGCAAAAACTGAAACAGGGAGAACCCATTTTTGTAACTACGTGACTGAAAAACGGAATTACCTCTTAATAACGGAAAAAAACGTCTGACTTTCGAAAATTGCAAATGCAAAATTATCTTTAAGAAAGCTTTCGAAACTGCCACTATGATTTCGTAAGCGATTTTGTAACTTTTTTCCAATTCAATTGTTTACAAGTTTACGGAATTCTCCGCAAAATCTCGTGAAGTTAAGGAGTTTTGGCGGAGTTTAAGGCGTTGCGGCGTTACGGACACCAAAAAGCATGAGGACTCCCATTATTCTTTAACAGAGTACACATTTTCATATTAGGTGACAATGATGACAATAAATAAATGTAGGAAACTAATTAATTAAGCAACTGATCCAAAAACGAATTGGTGAAAATCGATTTGGGGTCATAGAAATTGAAAATAGATTTTGCCCATTGCCATCCTTTTGCATTGTCATAAGATTGTGGGATAATTGTATTGAGAATTGTGAGATTGGTGAAAGGTCCTTCTTTTGTAAAGGCAAAGCGCTTTGACCATTCGGGTCTTACTAAAGCGTCGAGACCATTAAATCGGTTAAATAGGAAGGATTCAACCTTTTCCATAAATTCAAACAAATTTGGAGCGCCAGGGGTTGTAGTGAGGTCAACCCAAACTGCAGTATCAAAATGTGGTTTTTGTAGGATGGGTGTGGATGGGGAGAGTGTGGGAGACTGAGCTCCAGGAATTAAAACATCTTCTGGTTGATCCAGACCAGTGACTCTGATTTCGAAAGGTCCACTCATAGGAAATGCATTATCTTCAGCATAAAGTGTCAACAAGGATAAATAAAAGGACACAAAATCGTGAACTACATTTTGTAGGTTATTCCTACTAGTTATAATCGCATATCCAGAAGCTGTGATCCTTAGAGCTGTTGATTTAATGAAAAGTAGATGATTCTTAGAGAGACCCCAAAGATCTCCTGTTTTTGTTAGCGGAATGGCTGATTCAAGGGCAAGAATTGACATTGTTTCTACCGTAGGAGTTAGTTTGTGGTTAGTGGCGATCGAAAATTTGCTAATTAGATCAGAAACTGCAGCGGGGATATTGTCCAAGTACGGATAATTGTAGGGACGAATGACTTTGAGGGATTCTTCGGGTTTTACTGGCTCTAAGGAGCAAAAGCGTAAGAATGTGTCTTGTCGTGCTGTCGACAAAGGAAAAACTATTGTTTGAAGTCTCCCGCATGTATTCGCATAGTGAGAATAAGTTTTAGCCGCGAAATTTCCCGCTAAACTGAAAATATCCGAACTGACTTCATTTGTTGTACTAATACACCTCAAATTATAATTAGAACCGACACGAATGACGTAATCAATCACTAGAGTTCTTCCCAGGTGAGTTAGAAATGCTTTTGTCTCTTGATCTTCCCGGGAAAATTCTTTAACAATGTATTCTTCAATCGAGGCATCCCACACTACTGCCGTAAGAGAAATTATTGCATTACTCAAAGATCCGTACGTTAATCCTGGAGATAATATTTCTCCAAAAGCTGGAGCCCCGAATCCATGGTTGCCTAATGCAAATGCACCGCCAACAGTTATGTCACCAACAACTGGAGTGTGTACAAAGCCCTTACCGATATCTTCCATAAACTCCAACAAAGTGTTCATCGATGCCCCAGTTTGTACTCGCACGGCGGAATTATTTAAATTAGTATCGATGACACTCATCTCTCTAAAATGCTTCCTCAAATCAACTAAGATCACTTTTGTGCAGTCACTATCTGGCAACACTGTCATCGGAGACCATGAAAATCCGGATCCTTTGGCACGAACTTTATAGTTGTTGACAAATGCCCAGTTTGCCACAGCTAGGACGTCCGAAATTCTGAAGGGTATCGCCTCCCATAATTCTTTTGAAACAATCTCTTCATTCCAGTTTTTGAAATTGGTTTTTCTTACAGGGATTCCAGGTGGAAAGTTTGTTGGAGCAGAAGAACATGGATCAAGGCCGGAAACATCTAAATCTTTTTTAAATATCACAATATTAAATTAGTAAAGAAGATTCTATCAAAAAAGTAATGCAAAAGTGCATACCATTCCATAAAGAGGATTCCGTCTTCAAAATGTTCTGTAGAATTGTTGCAAAAATTAACAGAAACTTGATAATAATTGAGTTACTAATGCTGACATTCATAATTAAATGTAATTAGCATTAGATTTTCTTTTATTAGCCCCAAAAATATTAATGGTTATGGGATATTCTTATCTAGTACACTGAACAATATCGTGTGGTTGTTGATCTAAGAAATAAGAATATAAGTTTTTAATGATATCTTTCACATAATATAGGTACCTAATAGTACCTATGTATTATGCGTAGGTATGTAGGATATTCTCTGTTCCGATATTTAGGCACAGAAATAAAAACAATTTTATTACAAAGCAAACTGAAGATTATATTAGATATTTTGGGAATGCTAACATAGTAGTAACTGCTGCACAGTTCCTTATTGTACTAATCGGTAGGGAAGAGAATGAAATTAAACTTCCTAACTCACAACTGAACTATTGAACAATATATCATGAGATTTGAAAAATAAAAGTGTTTTGCTTTACCAATCATTGCATAATTATAAATCTTAAGATGGAGATACGTATAGAAAAGGCAGGATACATAAATGAGATTATCTTTTGCTATTAAACAATGCAACACGGATACACATGAGCGATTCTCCTGTCTTGGTCGATAATCCTATCCTTACTACACCAGAAAACACAACAATAACAAGTTTCATAACGCTAATACTAATTTATTGATTGCTTTGAAATGAAGTTGCCCTAACAGACACACTAAAATAATTCAACAAGCAACATAACAAAAAAATTGGGAATTTGACTATATAATATTAAGAACAATATTATTGTTTGCTTTAAAAAGATGATTTTGTAACAATGATGAATCATAATATAAAAATGATGAGCATTTAAGTAATTATAATGCTTGAGTCTGCATCTGCAGTAATTATACAAATGGATGTTGTGTGTGACGATAATGTGGAAGAAGTTGTCGCTATATCAAACCTGGTAGATCATAAATAAATCATTTTGCTTTCCATGATAATAATTTGAGCCTTTATATTATCGAATGCCAACGTTTTTTTAAAGTTTTATATATGTAGCGTTTGGTGGCAGACGTAATCTGTGTGCAGCCAGCAGTACAACAGCTCATTTCTCATTAGTAGACTTTACTTACTGACATTAGGTACCTAACTACCATTACAAATGCTATAATGCAAAGAATAATTGAACTACCTACTTCATACAACGCCATTCCATCATTTTACAAATGAATTTTTGTGCTTAAAATAAAATGTGTAGTCATTCAAGACAAAATAATAATTCTGTTATGTAAATGTAAATGTAATTAGCAAAATCAGTAATTTCATCATAATGCATAAATAATAAATTGTATTGTGCTAATCTGGCGGTAATTAACATCCTGCATATTAACGTAATAGTAGCAATATATTTATCATGTCATAGTGTAAAAGCCTATCGACAATCTAGTATATATTATACCTTGCCAGTTATTTATCCTATAGGTAGAGGTAGTAATGGTATCATAGAAAATATCATAAATTTTTCGTTTTGATATTAAATAATACGTACCTAGTCACTATTCACTATATATAACCACATTCAGACAGAATTAATATTAATTCAGGAGTTCTTAATTAATATCTTTTGGAATAAAGAGCATGAAGTTTACTACCATTCATTCTCATTGCTTCCCGTCGCAGACTTCCGTGTACAGTTTGGTTGTATGTCTTCCATTCTCTTACTTTTTATTCAATTAGCTTTTGCTAAATTATCTTAAATATATTTACGAAATGGAAGTTAATAGATAAAAAGCACTTGACCTATGATCATAATAATATAGTCAGATGGACTATATATATAGGCAATAGCCAGGATAAGTATTGCCCTCCTGTTTGTGCGTGAAGAAACTATTTATCATTACTTCCATACTTTTATCATTAATAATAATAGTTCGAGCGAAGTATGCGTTTTAAAAGATACGCAATGTTTTAATTATGCAACTTACAATGCATTATTAAAATAAACTTGAGTAGAAGTCAGAGAAGCGGACGCAGTAGGGACAGTGACACTGACATACATCTAATGCTGACTTCCTTATTAATAAACCGTTGTAAACGAATGTAACGAAGTGGGAACATGTACAGACAGAGTCTGTCATTTCCATAAAGAGAAACGTATGTGATGCGTATGGAATAAGTGGATGACATCCACACAGACAGACAGATAGAGTCATATAAATCCATAAAGAGGAAACAAAGTTCCCTCTTAATAATTATTAATAAAGTTGTATTATTTTACTCAGAACGCAGGCACATAATATTTCCAATTTGGAATTTGAGATGTGTTCATCCCACTCATTGCTCCCCGTTGTTAAAGTCACTGTTCTTACAAAATACATCATTTTGCTAAACTGGGGCATTTCAATTATCACTGCATGTTCTTATTCTTAGCATTTGACGCAGTTTTTCCGACTGAATTGTTGAATTCCATTACTTACATTGTTGGTATATCAGTATAAGAGACATTATAATTATATAGGTATCTATAGTATAATAAAATCCCTTCAAATACAATTGTTTTGCTAAAAAGTTTGGTATATATTCGTATATTGTCATTTGCCGAGATTATGTTAGCACAGAGTATTTCGGGCTTTTCACTCCAATTTTAGCATTGAATAACAATATAGGATCAAGGGTTAATAAGATACATTCAGATTCCAAAATCTCATGTAATCTTAAATGTTAAATAAATTCCATTCAAGTATATGTATATATAATTGATGCAACCACCTAGAGAAAATAAATGAGTCAACATTCAACATCAATAACATTTTCAACACTTTACAACGTAACAATAGGTACTTTGCGGTTTAAGGTAAATTACGTTAAATATGAACATAAACCTTAAATTTAAATTTCCCACACAAAATTACCCCGCGTGACGGACTTTCACTTTGTGTTCAAACTAAGGTACGGCACAAATACACTAAA
>JAAAYG020031304.1:0-13518 GCA_009936455.2 Tomocerus minor
GACTATAATACATGTAAACCCACTAAAATATACATCACAGAATGTGACTTCACTTCCACCAAAACCTTTGTCTTCACCTACACACTCTCCTTTAATCTTTTAGCAAGAAACTCAGAACTTCTTCATACTAACGTTTCCCTTTCTGTAGTTAAGTCGCAAATGACGGTTAAAAGCAGCAGAGTATCAAGAGAGTTTAAATATCATATGTAAAAATCCATTTCTGAGCTCCTTGTTGGATGGATAATGTTAATTTATTAATCTTAAACTGAATGCAATTACAATCTGGAATCGAGGCATCTGAATTATATGGTAAATTGAATTATAGATTTAATATTTCTTTTTTTTTCTGGCAGAGTAATAATGCTATAGCTTCATGACGTGTTTCGCATCAATTACTTTGAAACCATTTTTGAAAAAACATTTGCCTACTTGATTGCCATTACGTTATTTCCTTCGTATGGATCTCTGTACTATTGGGATCTGTGGAAGGATCCTTTCATCGATTTAATTTAAATTGTTTTCAGAACATGCTTTCTAAATCCTTTGAAAATGAATGTAAAAATGATGCAATGCAAATACAAAACAATGAAAAAGGATAAATTATGGAAAGCATATTATAAGTAAATGAGTTTGTTAAGCAGTGCAGGATGTAATTAATTTAAGGAAAAGAGTGGATTTTGACTTTCTTCCTGAGCTAGAATTTCCTGAGAAGAATCTAGCTAGGGTGGGTGGTTTGAATTGCAATGCCCCTAAATAGCTGTTGGTTGTTTATGTTAACAAGAAGAATTTCCACAAAATATTTATTCCTCAAACCATTAAACAGCAGTAAGAAAACATCCGCTAATAAATCTACTCTTTGTTTCACCTGAAGAATAATTTTACTCCTTTCCTTTTACTAGGAAACAGGAAGAAATGGCTTTTGTGGATTTGATTCTGAGAGAAAGGAAACTGTCTGGGCAAGAGAGAGAGAGAGAGCGAGGCCGAGGGAGAGATGTGATGTATTTAAGCCGAGTTTCATTGTACACAACGTGTTAGCAATTACCATTTACTTCAGGTTCAGATGCTGCTCTCTTATAAATGTAGTGCAATGTGTAACTGAAAACAGTATGCATGCAATAGGAAATGTTTTAATAATCCCATTCTTCTTATTGTTAGTTGCTGTAGCGAGTAGGAAGGAGGAAGAGAGTAATAAAGCACTTACTCTTCCTACTAAATGTGCACAGGTCGGCCGTAGAAAAGTTGTGCATTTAGATCCCTACTTGTAATTTGGCTCCTTAATGTTTATTTCATGAACCACGGCTGGCTTCTAACAACCGACCGGACGACGAAATTAAACAGATCCACCGCAGTTTTCTTATTCTCTTTCTACTTCCTCCATTAGCCATTCTTTCCAAATTGACATTGCTAAATGAATTATCTCTCTGGCTCTTGAAGCCTTGAACGTCTAAAACGGAGAAAACCATTGCACTAAATATAAGTAGCTACTTGAGCCATTATATTTCGAAAAGGAGGAGATCACATGGCTAATTTCTTCAGTCTTATCAAAAAATTAATTGAAAAACACCTTCTGCTAATTTCAATTGAAAACATTTGATTTTTTTAGCAATTATTTCTCGATATTTACTATTTTTACTAACCATACAATTTCAGAAAGAATATTATTGACACACAATTTCGTTAAGCTTAGAAAAAATGCCATGAAGTATAGCCATAGACAAAGGAGGTGCTTTAAAATTTAAAGTAATTTTATTTCCCTTCCATGTAGAAGCCAAATGAGAATGACAGCATTTAAAAAGAAGTTTCTATAAAATATCGTGACTTAGATACATGAAATGACTGTGGACGAAGATATTAATCAGTTATTAGTGATTAGCATAAAATAGGAAAAGTAATTAAGCTAAAGGAGGAAGGAAAGTAAAGTTTCTTGTTTGTGTAAGGATTTATTGGGATGGGAAAGGAAAGGAGTTGACCACAACTAACTGTGAATTTGGCCTGTTTCCCAATAGCATAAAGCATTGTAAAGTGGCAAGGGATGTGTCGGTAAAATGTGGAGACAATAATGTGTGGGGAAAAAAGAGTTTCCATGTCTCTTGTTGAAATCAAAGAAATTTAAGGGTGTGTAGTTATGTTTGTGAGTATAGGTTCACCCTAGAAAACATAAACAAAGAGGAATTACTCTAATATTAGATTTTAAGTAGCCATTGAAATGTCTACATGAGAACTGTAAAGGTCGACTTAGAAGAGCATCGCTAGTTGGCAAACATAAATAAAGAAATGAAGTTTTCTCTTGGGAAAAGTTTTGCTATAGCTTAAGTTGAGTTTGAGCTCTTCTCCTTCTTTACGATCTTCATTCGTCTTCAAATAAACACTTTAGTTTTTCTTTTGTTGAGAGAGATTTGGAAGAGATTGTTTGGAATGGAGTGGCATGACCAAGTCAAAGCTTGGCATAATGGTATCACACTGAACGGATTCTGAGTGAACGGGTCAAATATAAATCTAAGCCGAAAACTAAGCATTTTATTTGGTGCAAGACTAAGAAAAGTGTTTTTCGGTGGATCGAGATAAAAGAGGCTCTATATACTCTTGACTAGTACTATATAGGGCGGCCATGTAATAACTATTTGTAGTGGAGAAACTCGCCTCTCTGCCTAAAATGTCAATTAAATGCAGAAAAAGGAGCAGGAGAGAAAATAATTATAATTTCCGACAAGCTAAACTATCATGGTAAGTAAACGTAAAATCCTTAAGACGATAAGACATCTTAACACTTAAAGATGGATCTTTCCATCCTAAACTTCTCAATCTAAAATCCAAACTCCCAAGAGCCAAATAATCCCCAGAAAGTTCTCAGGACGTTAAAACAACGGGCGTGTTTCTCTCTATAGAATTGGCTGTTGGAGAAAGAAAAGAAATGGGATAAGAGCGACAGGGCAGTTAAGGCACATCACACCATAGCACTTTTAACTTAGCGGAGGGCCAAGTGAAAAAAGAGCTGAAGAGATGAGAAAACTGAAATTTTAATTTACTATCTCATCTCTCTCTTTAGTTAAGGCTTATAGCTCATGTTACTGTACCGACTTATATTATTCAATTTCAAACTTTTCTTTCCTCTAGACTCTTTTTCCACTCCCTAACCATAACATTGTATATATCCTATATATATATATATATTCTCTATATTATTATAATAGTCTTACTAATACCATATAGAATCTCCAGTGTACAGAAGAAGGAAGACTTAATGTAAACTTTCACTTGGCTAGTTACGTACATTACATTAGTTTAAAAGGAGACAGATCCAGTCTAGATTTAGCTCAAGACTCTGGCAGTTAAGATTAGTCAAGTTCACTTTGTCCCTCTTTCTCTGAGATATCTATGTACAGGCTCTTCTCCCAACTACCGACGACCCTTCTTCTTCGCCTTCTTCGTCTTCTCAAACATTTCTACTTACCTTCTTCTCCACTTGCACACACACAGTCTTATAAAGTCAACAGAAGAGGCAGATAGAACAGACGAAAATAAACGGCACTCCATGCTGTTAGCACTCAAGATATGCCACTAAGACGAATTTCCGGATTTCTGGAATTAACTTTTCAAACAACGCCCCTTTCTTAACTTTCTAAATTACTTTGCTCTCCGTTTCGTAGAAAACCTTTAAAAAATAAACAGTATAAAAGTACCTAGCCTAGCATGCATCCATATTATAATCACACAGTTTATAGTACATCTCGTATCTCTAAATCATCCATACAAACAATGGGAAAAAACCCGTTTCTTCTCAGCAACTTAATCTTAAATGTCCAATGGGATGTGTCACATTTATTTTGTGATTAAGACAACGACAGGGACTTGATGAATTATAACCAACATCTTTGTATCTTTTGTACTGCCAAAAGAAGATTTCCTTGGAATAAAATATTTTAATCTGCAACTCAAAGACTCAATAGAATACATTTGTTCATTATATACTAATTTTTATCATTCATGTAAATAATCTCTTTAAAATATCTCTTATCACTCTTACAAGTACTTACAAGTTCTCTTCCATACAACTGTGCCAGTTTGGATCAGAGTATGATAACAATAACTAAAGTCGTTTATGATGTATCTGATATTTCTTAATTATTTGCCGATAAATTTTACCACTGTGATTTTTTGAAACGGTGGCTTGTTATGGAAAATTGGAGATTGGTAAAAATTAGAGAAAAATCCGAGTTTTTTCGCTGTGATTATTATTGTGCTCGGATAGAAGTTAATCATTGTCTCAGAATTTAATCAACTGATTTGACTGTAAAGTTTTGGTTAGTGGCCATAAAAGAAGAATCTGTTATTTCATTGAGCGAACAAATGTCAGTGCGGGAGAGTTGGTTTTATTTCTAGTAGTAAAATTACAATTGCTAATAAATAAAGTGAGATGAGGTTTTGCGCGGGCGGGGGAATGCGCTTCGCTTGATATTTGACATTTGGCTGATAGTGTTTTAGAGGCTCATAAATATTAAGGGAAGAGTTATTAATGCCTACTGTGTGTAATATGTTAGTAGTTGTTGGAAGGTAATGTGATGGGGATGGAAGGTAAGATTGTGGAATCGACTCATTCGTGTGTAATTTAAAGTGAGCATAGCTCAGGAAAAAATGGGACTAGTTTTTTCTTAGATTACGACGAGATAGTATGGTGGAAAATTAAGAGAAGAAAGCAAGGAAGAAGAAAGCATATAAAATTTAGTAGTAAGACATTATCATAAATGAATAATAGAGAGCCATTTATTGCCGTAGTTCTCATTGTATTAACAAAAGTCAGTTTTAGTGCTTTTTTATACTCGGAAAAGTTGGTGCGGCCGTAGCTGACTGGCTTGGCTACCTATATTATTATTATATCTGCTGAGTAGCAAGTAAGTGGGAGCTAGCCCAAGCGAAAGCTAACTAAGTAGTAAAACATTGTTAAACAAAGGAATTCTAATAAATGAGTTGACTGACATACTTTACGTATATCTTGACTTTCCTCCGCGCATGCTAATACTCAAGAGAATCTAAAAAATAACGGTAATTTCTTCAAAATGCATAGTGGAACAAAGGCACAAAACTTTCCTCCCAACCCATCTTTACTTTCCTAAACAAAAGGTACACATAATAATAACAGCAGTTACGCTTGACATTTAGTAGATGGGAGGACAGCAGCTTCATATTAACTATTCCATTGTCATCATACTCTCATATCGTCTTTAATTCATACAGGGTCATCCCTTAACTCATGGCCACTCACAACACATCAAGAAAAAACACTGTTACAATTTATTAATTATTCCTTCCAAATTACAAAAATATTTGTCATAACCCAGATGAGACTTTGTTTCATTCATGTCTTAGATTTATCCCAGTTTAAGAAAATTTTCTAAAAGAACACTTTTGTAGAGCATTCCTCGAATTAATTTTCATATCGTTTAAGGGATTAGTGACAATAATTCTTTTTAACATATAATTTAGTAAATATAAGATTCTCAGGAAAATGAGTATCAGGGAGTGAAGTCGTCCAATAATTAAAAATGGTTAAAAATATTTGAATCTGGAAGAATGTTGGATGGTATTATATGTAAAAACCCTGTAGATTTGTGTTGTACATAGTAAAGGCTAGCTAAAGTTAAAACCAGTACACCAATATACACAGCATTAAAGGGCTAGTAGAATTTAGTGTAAGAAAACAAAATGCAGAATGCGAAATAAGAAGTGAGGAGGGAAAGCGGCGAGAAGAGATGTCTAGGACGGTGGAAGAAGAGAAAGAAGTGGAGAAAGAAAAGAAAATCTTGATAGTGAGCTACTTACTTAGCCTGTATATGTAATATATATTTTAAGGAGAAAGTAAACTGATGTGAGTGATGTAGGCTTTCTTGCATTGCCTTCTGCCTTAATATAGAAAAGGAAATGAAATCACATAACAGACATATAGAAGTGAATGAATGTGAAGATATGAATCCCCAGTGACAGAGTCAAGTCAACAACGAAGCATAAAACTTCTCGCTGCATGTATATCTTTACAAAGAATGAGTAGCTAAAAGATATCTGTTGTAATGTAAAGAGGAAGAAAACTGATAATACCCCCTGACTAACAATAAGCATGCAAAAAGGGAGGACGACGAAGAAGAAGAAGAAGAGATGATGTAAGGAGAAGAAGAAGAAGAAGAAGGGGATGGTCGGGCCACAAATAGTTACGTTGTTGAATGTTATGTGATGGGATGGAAAGGAAGTGAACTCAAGTCAGACTCACATTTTCTGATAACATCCCAGAGAACTGTAATTGAATTTTTACGGTTGAAAAAACTCCGATATTTTTTGGAAGGGAGGCTCTCTTATGGTTACCGTTATCGCAGTTGACTTTCCTTAAAAGTCCGATAAAATCTCAACTCTAAGCACTTTCAATGCAAACAGACTTGTTTAATGCACAGCGTTATTATAATGCTCTTCCAGACTTTCACCAGAAGAACTAGAAAGAGTAGAGAAGGCAACATCCTTTAACAGAGTTCAGCTCCAACATAAGAAGAGAACCTTATCTAACAATGCTATTGTTTGCTGTGTGAAGTAACAGGACATACACTCGACGAGAAAGCTCTGAATACGTACTGACTACTTAAAAACTCTTTCCAGACTAAATATTCATATATTTATAGGGAAAACTACCTCCAACTATCTAACAAGCAAATCTAAGAAGGAAAAATCAAGATATTTTTCAAGATTTCCTGGCTGTTGTTCACTCAAATCCAATTTCCCTATACTTTCTACTTTCTCTTTTGGCAAAAGGCCTTATCTCTCTCTCTCTCTCTACATGTAATAATACATTGGCTCTCTCACAAAGAATTTTTCAAGCAGTTGACTATTTTCTGCACTTACATTAGACACTACTACTCACAATTTTTCTTATGTTTCCAATCCTAAGTAGCTTACGTACGTTTTTTCCCTCATGTTTGTTTTCCAAAGTAGTTTACATAAACGAGGGGAATGTTGTAATGCAATGCACTATAGAGCAAGACATCACATCACAATGTAAATGGCAGAATAAAAGCAATACTACAAAAAGAGAAAGCTACAAAAGAAAGCAGTTAACCCTGTTGTGCCCCTATTATGACTGAGAAAAAAAAGGAGTTCTATATGAGAACTACTTTATCTAATAATGGTCATTAAGAAAGACGCTAATTATATACAACTGGACTTCAATTCCTATTTACGACACAAAAACAAGACATTTCCTCCCCTGTCTTAAGACATTACATTCTTATTCCCTTTACATTCTATCTATGCGGTTGCCCTTTTTTTTCAACACATTTTCCCTTTTCTTACGCTAATAGCCTATCAGACAAGAGAAAACAAGAAAATGACTTTAAATAATGGGAATTAGAGTCAGTTTCTATTGTGTATCTGAATACAAATTGTAGCAATTCACAAGAGAAGGATTCTAGGAAACTATTAAATCAAGGAACAACCATTCTCTTCCTTTTTCATACACTTACATTGTGTTATTGGTGATTGATGCTGTTTTATAACATGCTCCTTAATTCTAATTTATTGATAAATTCAACAACGAATTAACCGAAACGTAATTCAATTCATTCCACACAATACTACTACAGTTTCTAGAATCTATCAATCTATTTTCTTTAATGCTAGAAACTAAATCAGTTTTAAGATTTTCAGCGAAAGACGTAATGCTCATATAGAGAGTTACGTTATTTGAATAATGTATATTTAGAGGGATTGGCTTTAATTGTATATTATGTACATAGTCAACAATGTAAACAGTAGTGTCTGTGTGTGAAGAAGCTAAGGAGGATGATGCAGAGTGCAAGTCACGAGTGAGCTAAAGCTGTTTGCTGAAGGAAAAGTGAAGATCTTGGTGTTTGTTACGTGAGTATTTTATGTAATAAGGAAAGAGAGAGAGAGTCAGAGAGCAATCAGAGATTTGTTTTTGAGAGAAAGAGGAAAGCTGTTAGCATTAGTGAGTTAGAAGGTAAAAGTCAGATCATTGGTAGTTAGAGAGAAAGAGAGAGAGAGAGATACATGTGGGCTCTGTTTGTGAGTTACATTTATGCTTTCAGTTCATTTCGAAAAGTAAAAGTCAAGTTATGTTAAGTTAACTTTATGTAGTACGGAGGTTGAGTTCAGTTAACTCGCCTTGATTTCCAAAATAGCCAATTAGAGTGCACTTTCAAGTAAAGTCAGTCAGAAGGAAACGAGAGTTGAATGCTGAGTAGTTAGCCTTCAACTGAACTTAGTTTATAAACCCAGGGAAGTTTGTTAGGGAAAAGAGCAGCAGCGTTTTCGGAAAGTACATAGCTATATCCTATAGAGAGATGTGAGTATAAGATGGGAGAACGTGAAGGGACGTCGCTTTGGACAAAGGTAAACAAATGGGAAGGAACCTAAGCGGAAAAAGAAGAAAAGGAATGTCTAAGAAGGGACTCTAACAGCAGACATCAACTTTAAATCACATCGAGAGAGTCGCAGAGAAAACAAAGACTTTCTCCTTCTGTTCAATGGTCATCTCATCTCTCACTTCACTCGCTTCACTAAATCTAAATTTCTTTGCATAGTCCTTCGCCCCTCCACCTACTTCAACCCAAACGTAAACTAACAACTTTCCTGTCCATCTCTCTCAACAACATCCTTCTATTTCACTTACCTTCACCATTAGTCACTCAACCTCCTGCCTTCAAAGACAATTCACTCTCTTCACTTACTTTCACCATCGCCTTATGTCCTTTCACATCATGTCTCCACCAAAAAGAAAAAAATGCTGCATATATGTTATATGCAAATGCAGGAATAAAGATTGAATTTTCATGAAAACAGATTTATTTTCCAAATATTTTACGTTGATGATGAGAGAAAAACATCTTTTATTTATTAGTACGCAGTAAGGATAAATAGTTTTCATTTCAAGTTAGTAACATTCATTACTTCATGCTATCATCGCTAATATTATTACGTAATATATGTAGTTATTATTGTTTAAAAACTTTCATTTATTCATTTACTGGTATAACTTGTATACAAATCACAACATAAACTATCCTGCTTAAACTATAACATACAACAAGTTGTCAAAACTTTAGAAATGCAAGTATAACATGTAAAATGCTTAGAGCTAAATAAAACAATCTTTATCAATATATAAAATGTATTATAATTATTATAGTAATATGTAGATGTATTTTGGCTTCATTCAGCAAACATCATCCTCAGGAATTACATACGTTTGCCCATTGCTTTCGTACGCCTAAGATAATATTTACACCAATTAAGAATAATTCCTTGAGACATAATTAATGTTTATAATAAAGACACTAGATGAGCATCACGTATAAATAGGATTTAATTGTCGAGTATAATGTAAATGTATTGGGAAAGTGTAAAACTCACATGTTTATTTTCCTTGTAACATCCTCTGTCATTTCTTCTGACATGATTGGACACAGTACCAGTCTGCATAACGACATCACAACTTGAGTTGGACAACCTTGGCGAGTCTCCAATGAGTGAAGAGTTCTCCATGAGTCCTTGTGTAGCCCCAACACCACAGTTAGGACCGGAAGGAGTCTGGAAGGGAAATGAAGGCGGCGGTGTGGATGCCATTAATTCCAGGTCCATCGTCGTAGTCACTTCTCGAGTAAGAGATCTTTTAAATCACATCACACACGTCAAAAAGCCACTCTATTAGATGTACTTTCATCCCGACACACAAAAATACACTCTCTGAACAACAAGGAATCTATATAGAGCAGTTATACACACACATTAGATATAGGAACAAGTCTTAAGTCAAGAAAGAAATCCCTTTGCCTCTACTTTCTCTTTTACTTCTCTAACATCATTTCAGTAGCTTAGATTATCCTGAGATAGCTACTCGGCACATGTCTAGCCGATATAAAAGTTGTTGAGGAAAAGACATAAATAAAAGCTAATTTTGGTTTCGCCAGCTTTATACACTTTATAAATAAAATAGTGAGGCTGGTTACGACGAGATCCTATAATTTCTATTTACCTACCTACACACAGAATTTTTAGTGGTATAAGAACTTCCTAGTTAAGATGTTTGTGGATTTGTAAGAAGACGGAGAGTGAGTGAGTGAGAGTGTCTGTAGCTATTTGCAGTTCGTGTGTGTGTGTATGTGTACAGAAGAATGAGAGTGTCACAGAGAGCAATATAAGTGGTGGTAGTTTATTAGAAGGACTACTACTTCACTCTGCACACTTGCAATTTGCTATTTTTAAAAGGGTCACAGAAGATGAAAGAAGATTTTTTACTATGAGATATAACGTCTACTAGCGCTCTATAGTTGTGTCCATTCCACCGAGTCCTCCTCCACTCAAATCTACTGCAGCGTAAAGGAAGTACATTATTTACTCGAGTAATTTTACTATGTATAGAGCACTGGGGTTTTTTGTGCTTCTTTTATATTATTATATTTATTATTATGTGCCTATATATAGAGGTGGTTGGTTGTGGTCGTTGCATGAGCACACGAAATATAATATCTAAAACGTTAGACATAAAGTTTTGAAGATGCTCTTTTAGGATCTGTAGCACATCTCTGCGGGAATTTAATGTTTTCCTTTATACCACTTTTTATCAAGACTTGACCTTAAACGGAGAGAGTAAAAGGGAGAGGGATACGTCCAGTGTAAAACGGAGCAGAATGGAGAAAGATAAAAAATTGTATTGGATAAAGTAGCTAGCCCTCTGTAGCTACTTACATGGCTAGATAGAATAATAAAAAAAGCGACTATTTTTCTTGAATTGCAAAAGTTGTAAAATATCTGAAAGTGAATTTCCTTTTGGTTGCAACAGAATATGCTCGGCTTTAGTTTAGATGTTGGAGAGATGTTGAAGGATGGATGTAGTCGGAAGAGAGTTAGTGAAAGGCTAAAAATAAAAGTAAAACTCACCTATAAATATCTGATGCGATAAGTGTAGGTTTGATGGAGAAGACGATCACTCCAGTCATCACCAATACGAAGGAAAGGAAGTACAAGGCATGGAACTGAAATTAGAGGCAAAGAGAAGAAAACTTTGTTAGTCCCACGGCAATTCTCAGTTTCTAGCAGTCAACTCACTTTTCTCTTTCTCATCGACTCTTCTCCTACTTACTTAAAGCTATTCCTCCCGTCTGTCTATAGTAGGCAAAGGCAGAACAAATCAAAGTTTCTCCTAATAGCTAACTCCTGCGGGTAGTACGACTGCAACCAAAAATCCCCAAACTAACTACTATATATTTCTATATACATAATCCTTCATCTTCATCATTCTACAAGTTATAGAGTAATAAGAGATGGAGGGAAATGCTAAAACTTTCTCTCTCTCTCTCTTCCTCAGCCACCAAGCAACAAATGTCACGACTAAGTAAAGAAGATTGTTGATTTAGTCGCGAGGAAACTGATTTATTTCTCTGTAAATGTCTATTCTGTAGTAATAGTTGATATTATGACTATTTGCCAATATTAACTGATCCTTATCAAGAATCAAGACAAGTGGCTGCATTCCTCTCACTTACTTTATACTGGAAAAGGTAAATGCCCACAATGAGGGAGTAAAAGTCGGCAGTGAGGATGGACATGTTGTAAGCTGTAGCACCGGACAATTTTATAACAATAGCTGCCAGGAAGTAGAATGAGAATTGAGCAGCTGCAAATCCCAACAGAAGCAGAAGCGGAGTTGACGGTCCAGCCCAATCTGCTTCCGTAACTGCAGAATACTCCAGCAACACTCTGCGTATAAGAAAATTTACATAATTGCGGCAGACTATAATATGTCTATGTCTGTCCCCAATAAGACATACACTATATATATAATATTATTATAAGCAAGACACATCCATCTATATATACCTACTACATAATAATAGCTATTCACGTTCTGTTGTGCATAAACGAACGACAGAATTGCAAATCAAGCTTTGTTCTCTCCAACCTTACATTTCACTTTCCAGTTAACTACTATCTAAAACGCCAACACTCATTTACATTTAGAACTACTGACTGCTGATGAGCCTTCCTTATACTAACTTTAAACTAATTCCTATCACCTAACGTCATTAACATCTTATACCTACAATTCATTTACAATCACATCACAAGTCTTCGCTAATAATACATTATCATATTACTTACATACATTCATACTATTCAACAATAAATGCGTTTTATTACGAAAATATTGTTATTTGACAAATTGTCTCAGATAGCCTGCCTCAGCTTGTAATTTGTAATTGTGAAATTCCAAACCGAAACCTATCTTTTATGTTTCAAGAGTAATTTTTCTGATACCTAGCATCATTAATTGGCGCTGTACTAATTTGACTTTATCCGATCAATGTCATAGAAATTTTAATGAAATCTCTTAATTTACGGCTGCAAATGTAAGTAAAAATTAAAAAATTACTGAACAAAAAGTAAAAAGATAGTGTTTAAATTAAAATAGTCTTTTGATAACTATTTGCCAAGTATGTTAATATTTGTGAGAATGTTATACACAGAAAATGTTTCATTTTGTTCGTTATTGCGATTACGATAGGATGATAAAACTAGAAAACTGGAGTGCATGCAAGTGAAATAGCTATTAAGGCGCATTATATTGCTGGCAAGACAATTCTTAGTGCATACACTTGTATGTGGAAAAGACATAACCTATAATAATATAATGTATTATATGCTAGGTTATTTTATAGAAGAGGCCAAGAGTGTAATGGTTCCTTATAGAAGATGATAGGTAGTGAAATGGTGTGGCTGTGGCTATTTTATTTTGATACGCAATAAGGTCTAGCACTAATACCTATTAAGAGAGGGGGAAATAGGAACAAAGGGGAACTTACGTTTGCGCTCCGGTGACAAAACTACCGAAGAGACCAACCATTCCTAAAAATTCCACTACATCGAAAGTTTTCACAACAAACTCTTGTGCTACATTAGACACTCCGTATAAAAAGGCACCTGACAAACACAGCATGTCTCCGAGAAAGCGGTCTTTCCCTAAAAGAACAACACAAGTCCACCGGAGTGAAATTAATTTCGTGAGAAAACCTGGTAAAAATGATTAAAGAAAAGGGGAGTACAGTGCAGAGAACTTTGTAACTGCGTGCAGAAAGTCTCGTAATTAATTTGAAATTAATTAACCTGGTCCGATAGAGCGTCCTTCTTCAATATCAGCCCAAACGAGACAGCAAACTCCCAACAGACAAATAGAAACTCCCAAAATATGAGCAACTTTGTATCGAATGCGAAGAACGAGCCAAGACAATGATAACACCGTCGGGATGGAAAAGCAATCCAATAACTATCACAAACAAATGTTATTTTTTACCCCAAACCTAATTGAAAACTAAAGAAACTTTTGCTTCGTGTGACATCCAATTTTTATTTTCATTGTCCAACATAAAATTGCTGTAATTCTATACAGTAGATGAACTTTGCTCGTTTATATCATAAACTTAAAATAAACTAAAAATATCTCATGAAATCGTAAATTTTAGGATCATT
>JAAAYG020031315.1:0-15331 GCA_009936455.2 Tomocerus minor
GTAGACATAGCCAAGAGGCAGAAATGCTTGAGCAACATCGGAATACGATAATTAGTTAATGGAAGAGATAGGGATAGGACAGGTAATATAATTTTTAAGCATGTGCTAGTAGTTAATTACTATTCAGTGAGAATACATTTTCAAGAATATCTGCTAATTAACCTCCAGTACTAATGATTCAGCAATTCCAACTATTAATAAGTAGAGCGATAATATTTAACCTTCAAAAGCAGAAATGTTAAGTCTAAGTTAAGCTTTAATAAATATAGCAAAGTGCTACAGGAAATTTAAGAAATCAATATGAGTAATTATAGGCGTAAATAAAATTCCCTGCCTTTCAGTATCGTTCGTAGCAAAATAAAAAGAGGAATTTACCTGGTGGAGTCTGTGTGCTAATTTCCGTGTCTGGAGATTATGAATGAATTTTTCGGAAATTGGGAACGGATTTTAAGTGAGGCAGGAAGGAGTGAACTATATTTGCTTCCGAGCCCCAAATAATAACTGAAGTAAAGCGGAGAGGTTGCTCTGCCTGTTCGTCTGGCTAACCTGACTTGACTAAAGCGAGTGTGGATACAGACGTCGAGTGAATTCTGTCGGGAATCTCCTTCCTTCGTGAACCAGTGAACCACTTGCACTACTGACGAACAAATAGGCACTACTGCCTACTACTCTCTTCCCTGCACAACTGGAAAGAACTGCCTATGTCTGTCCACCCAATATTTATATACACACACACGGGATCTATAATGTTATATGGCAAAGGGGATTTCTACAGGAAGGTTAGCCCTAAGAAAGAGCTAAGTCTAACTATAAAGCCCTAATAGTCGGAGAGAAGGCTAAAGACACACGCGAGCATTGTGAGAGTGGCTATAGTCATTCCAAGACATAGCCTCAGAGAACAAGGGATACATTCATACATTACACATATGCAAGAGAAGAGGCAACTCCACTATAATTACGTCCCAACTAAACTACCCACCCTATTTTTACCGTGTCTGCTCTATGTGGTTCAAGTTCTCACTAGTACTACTGGCTTTGCAATTCTAAAACCGAACCGATTGACGTAGTAAGATATTAGCGACTACTCTGAGAACAATGCACAGACTGAAACTGCCTCAGTTTCATATAAATATATGCCCCTGCACTCGTTTAATATATCATGTCATAGTTTGAGGCAAATAAAATTCACACTGTCCATGTCTACGAGGATTCTATGAATACAATGTGCTAATAATGTCATGTGCTACGCTTATCTTTCCGTCGACTAACCACAAAGCATTGTGTATGGAGACAGGATATGTGCATTCATCACCCAAAATGAAATTAAGAGGGGTAAGTATCTGCCCTCCTAATTGATGTACATTCCACCCATACTACAACTAGTCAGTTATTTAGCATTCACAGATATATCCAGTTTATTCCGCTTTCGGACTATAGTCGCCGCCGACCCGATTGACATGAATGGAGCCAAACGCACGAAAAAACGAAAATGCTATACACTACCATGTATTGTATGCATCAATGTTGCAGAGAGCTGCTATTTCTGGATTCCCTTTTTATTCTGTCTGAAAATAATTCATGCCGTATTAATGGACGAACACACGGGTATCTACTACCCACCACTAGCAAATTATAAGACTCCTTTTAAATGGAGAACATATTGATATTGTTCTACGTAGGTACTTATAATTATATAGTGCGGTTTTATTTAGTGCTCAGACTCCTCCATGGCTACGACGCATTAAGTAACAGAGGTGAAACCATTATTCTTTATAGCCACCTTACAAAATTATTCTTTATAGCCACCTTACAAAATTACTTCACCTCAGCCTCCGACTACCTGTCTCAATTTGTCAAACACTGCACTACTCGTCAAAGATGCTTCCTTTGCTCAAGTACACCAAGTCAAGTACTTACCCCTAGTCTTACAACATTGCCTAGCTATCATGTTTGCAGATGATACGAATATATTAATTGCTGAGAAGCCATCTAATTTAAATACATTACTAGCAAACCTTGTATCTGATCTTAAAAATGTTAATGGCTGGATTAATAAAAATGGACTTCGGCTCAACTTAGAAAAAACGAAAATGGTAGTCGTAGGTAGTACCCATAATGTAAGTAAGATTGGACAGGTAACCATTGAAGTTGACGGGGTACAAATAGACAGCAGTGAAACCTTAGTGACCCTAGAGATGACTTTTGACCAAACGCTTAGCTGGGTACCTCATATAAATAAGGTAGCAAAATCGGGCAATCATGTTCTGAACACAATATCCCCCTTTCGCCCTATTCTACATGAAGATGATCCAATCTAGACTTAATGGTAAAAATTTGGGGAAATGCTAATAAAACTGACTTAATACCAATTGAACGTTGTATTAGACGAACCGGTAGACTAGTTTTAAACAAAGGTAGATATGATAACCTGAACACTAACATTACTGAAAATCTGGAATGGCTTTTTCCATATAGCATGTACATTTACAACATAAGTATATTCATTAATGACATAGTAAATGACGAGTGCCCTGAATATTTTATTCGCCACCTAAGTAGCAGAATAAATAGTTATAGTTATAATACTAGGCATTAAGATTATGTTTATAGCAATATTCCTTATGTAAACAAATATGGACAAAAACTCCTTTGTAATGTTGCTATTTCTATTTGGAACGATTTACCTAACTACATTAAAAATATAAAAAACAAGGCTATTTTTAAAAGTGAAATGAAACTGTACCTATTAAGATTTCAACTATGTGAAGCTATTTTATTGGATGAATGCAGAAACGCAAAAGTATGTGATTTATCTTGTATCGATGATGCGATACAGTCTTTGACTGCAATGCAATAGTAATTAATTACCAATACTTGAATGTAATATTTAAATACTTACTACGATTACATGTAAATACCCAAAATGAATAACTTGTATTCACAATAACAACTCTATGTATAGAGACATATGAATAAATGCAATACAACAACAACAATACCCGATACAGCATACACCAAACTATAAAAGATCACATTATTATCCCTAATTTAAAGTCGCATCTCAATGAGCTGCCTCAACCACACGGTTTCTTCAATAAATTCAATATCCCCTTTTACACGTTTTGGCTGCAACTAAATTTTTGCATGATTTCTCGTATCAATTCATAATAGTAGCAGAGAATTTTATTGCTTCTAATTTCCCTACTCTTACTTCATTTCAACAGAAAATGAGCAAAATCACACACCTAAAAATATTCCATAAAATATTCAATGGTATTGTAGGGGACTATGCGGCAAATTAAATTGTAAACTTGGATAATGACTTGCCTTTTACGATGTTATTATAACAAATTCTTGGGTTTTACAAACTACTACAGAAGTGTAAGCAAAAAATGTTAGCGAAGTTGAATATAACTGTGTTATTTCTTTCACATGGAAAGAAAGTCAAATAGGTAGGTACTCAGTTAGATCATGCTGTCTACTAATTTAAATATTTACATTGAAAAATCTGAATGGAATTTCCATGGAAGTCTTAAAAATGTAACAATTGCTGAGGTGAGGACTAGGGACTAATTTTGCAATAGTGGTCTATACATTTTTGACTATTGCTATACTATCTATATCCATTATTATATAATCTTAATTCGCATAATGATATGCGCACAGATACACTGCTATTTATAGTACACTTCCTATGCCCATTGCAAGTATTGCGAGCATAACAATATGCCGTGATAACGTGTATTTAAGTATAATGACAGAAATATGATGCATTCGTAGGCATTAGTAAGAACTGTTCTACCTTTTCCATCCTTAATCAATCAATAAATAAAGTGCTATCAAAAAAGCTTTGAAGAGCACACAGAATTGAAAATTCAATAGGACAGGTATTTTCGCAGATTCAAACTTTATGTTTTCATGGGCGTACCATAGATTCTCTTGTAGTTTCTCATCAGGGCAAGTATGGCATCGCATGAAAAAATATTTTACATGAAAACCGTTACAATACAAATCGTCAAGCGGCGATTACGTAGAAATTCGTCATTTGTCGAGTATTGCTAAAATATATGTAGCAAAGATATGGAAAAAATACTGAAAGACTTTAAGGTTACAGATCGGCTTATTCCTCCCAAAAACAAAATACTTAATTAACTTTTTTCTAATTTTACTGCCGCACATTCCAAAATGTCTATACGATTATTATAATCGGGCTTAAAATTTATTAGCCTCACGTCAGAGTTTTCAGAGACCTCCAGACACAAAAAAATATTTATTTCTTAATATTCGCCTAATTGAGATACAATCTCCTAAAATTAAGCAAATATTATATAAAATTCTTTTTAAAGAATTTTATTAATTAAAATTCTTTTTAAAGAATTTTATTAATTAAAATTAATATATGAATTGATGACAAAATAATATAAACGAGCGTGTATTGTCATTCCGGTTTGTCATGACCATGGTATTGTCAAGTATAACGTGCGCTATGTTTGTAGAGACTGATTTCTGCATCCCTGTCAAGTTTTCTCTCTTGAAATCCATAATCCAATCCACTATATGAGAAACTGGATTTGGAATTGTTAATGGAAGTGTGGCAACACTTCGTAGAAATTGAAGAGGTAATCTAGACGAAGGTTTGAACCTCAACTCCAAAATCCATCCGCGAATTTCTGTTACGCACTGAAATACATATACCCGACAAATACAAACCGATATTTTCCTATGGAACTCACTAATTTAACTGCAAAACATTACAGTATTATTAGGTCGTTAAAAAAGTTCTTATTTTTTTAACATATCATCTTATGATTTATTCATTTGCATTTCATGATTTTAACCGTACTTTCTAATTTATGTCACACAAGAAAATCGTACAAATATTGTAAAGTTGCTTTCTCTTCATTTCCTAGTTGATTACAGGTACATTCATTACATAACTTAATGTCAAAGTTCGGTAACACGTCTAACTGGAATCTACTAGTTTCATTTATCCCGAAATCTGTCAATCTGGCAACAAAATTTAACATATTAGATCTCAACATTTCAGAAATGCTATAAGAAACGACAAGTTCGGTGGCATTTATTATTGAGATTTGTTTCATTTTTGAAATAAAAGTGACAGAAATATTTTTGCTAATGAAAATGTAAAATCTTCAATTAAGACTGCAAATGAAGAGAACAATAATAGGTAAATCTATTTTAATGCCAGCTTTTCATGTTATTCCCTATTCGAAATAAAATTCTTAGCCATAACTTCAACGCAATATTTTTAAGCCTGATAATAATATCAAATAAAAACATTAAAATATTAACTGTCAGCATCAATTAAGTGAATGCTCGTTTGCCCTTTAAAAGCGAACTAAATTCTGAGCCAAAATAAAAACAATCTATGAATTGTTTTTCTCAATTTCATTTCGTCTAGTCATCGACTCAAAATATTTTCTTTTGTTCGGAAATAAATGACACTAATGAGTACTTCGGGTAATTTTCCAGTTAGTCAGTTGCCTTATAAAGGAATATTTAGCTAATTCGCCTATTAAGTAATTGGGGTTTATCAAAATTCCAAGTAGGTAACAGTGCTGCAGAAATTGATTTCCCTACATGAATGGGATGTCGGAATACAGATTTTACAAATTGGAGTTTTCTCCTGCTGGAAACATGAATTTGGATTTTGAAAACTGTCTCAGACTATTCCTCCCTTCACAAGAACATGAATACGAACCGTTATTTATTCAAAATTTGGATTTGCTATCAACGCATTACCCGAAATTAAAGGTAATTTAATTGAATTTCTTTAAACATTTAACCTAGGCTTATCGTAGTCGTGATTTTTCGGATTTCTCAATGTTATTCCCCCGTTAATTGAATTTTGATATGAACTAATTAACGTTGTGTGTCAACATCAGCTGAATTTGACTACATTTTAAATTTTCCATGAAATTCCATGTACAGGATCCATCCGACAGAACTTTAACGACAGACCGTAAAGTGGCTACCTTGTTGGGGGTATGGCTGGACGGGCGATGTCAATTTAAAGGATTCGAATTGACTCTTGACGATTTCCTAATGACTCCCCTCAGAATCCCTCCTCAGAAAGTTCAGTTTTGGGGGAAGATTCTCTGCTGTAACTACTATCTGTACACTAGCTTTGGGAGGACTTGTGATCATCGCGGATTCACATTCGACCCACTGACATTTCACTATTTCTATTGTCAACTGATTAGCCTAGAGAACACATTTCGACAATTGTTTGAAAAAGCAGTGAGAGAACTCTATCATATCCCCTCGACGAAGGATGCTGATATTTTTATATACATCAGAAGTAGTTTTGTGTGTCCCATTGATCATCTGTGGTACGTCATCCTCTCTCAACAATCAACATTAAACTATTTTCTAAAAAATTATATTTTCGGTGTTAGGCGAACTGGTTAAAGGTCAACGGGCAGCAAACAACGCTCCTCCTTAACAATAATTCACTCCTTCTAACCTCTTTGAAACCTCCTTTACCCTTTCGAAAATGTGGTGGCCCTTAAAAGTGCCGTTGGGTTATTAACAAGAGTTTGGTCGTCATGATTGAGTGTTGGGTGTTGGAGATGATTTTGTTGGACGGAGGGACGTTGCAGGGAAGGACTGGGGGCAAAATTCATGTCTATGAAATGCCGACGATGATGGTGACTGTGCCGATGACGAGACACAGGCGCACTCAAACGCATCTGCATCACACAAATGTAGCACTGCCAACAATGCCCGCAGCTTCCGCTTCCGTCGCAGCAACCGCACACTCGTTACTATTAGGAGTTAGCATATATGTTACTATTAGATGTTAGTATGGATGTTACTATTTGGTGTTAGCACCGGTGTGGTACTATTGGGTGTTAGCCTGTGACTTTAGCAAGGGGATTTGGACAATGACAAGAACAAGGCGTGGCCACCGTCGCTGCAGACTTGTTATAAACCAATGGCCCTAATAAGGGCCACCACATTTTTCTAAGAGGGTAGAAGGAGTGAATTATTATTGAAGAAGGAGCTATGGAAAATAGCTCCTCCCCTTTTGTACCACTCTTTGGGACAGTTCGCCTATTTTCGTTTCATTTCGAAAACAATATACTTTTAATATTTTAACATGTGGTATATAGCAATTCATGCTATTTATAACTTATTTGTTTAGACGAATATTAGTAAGAAAGTATTAACTACTGTATTTTATTTTAATTAGGAATAGGATACTAGAACAATCGGTTCGAGAGAAGATAGAATTGGAATATGCTCTATCGTGGCTGTCTACGCTTGGAGGGGCCTTTTCTGCTATGGGTGACGTCTCCGCCTCATGGGTAACAAAAACAATTTCATTTAAGGACGCCCTGTACCAACTAGTAGATTCTATCAACTGTATAAATAAACTACGAAATTTTAACAAAGGGTAGCCTTTTGGTCTGCGTGAATATCTGATTTTCATTTTCCATGCACATATGACCTGATTGACCCTAAACTGTTTGAGTTCTGAATGAGAATTTGAAGTAGAAAAACCAGTGTATTAGGATCTCTAGAGGGCGTCCTTAAACAGTCAAATTTTGTATTGATAAATGTAACAAATGATTGTATTTCAGGCTGTGGAAGCGGGCATAATTTCTGTTCAGCAACTGGGGATAGCCATGCGACTGGGAGACCCTTTAATTGCGTCTCGCTGTCGTTTGTATGCAGCTTTAAGTCTGATGCAGCAGGGTTACGTCAAGAGTGCTCGAGATATTGTCAAAAAAGAGTATGAATATGCAAAATCTTTGCCAGAAGACTATGACCCTCGACTAATACGAATGTGTAAAGGGGTGTGGGCAAAACTTCAATACCACTGGAAACAAAAAGGTCAATAGTCATAGTTAGGCAGATAGCAAAATATATTTATAAAGGAAGACTTCTACACACGTCTCTTCGACAGACGCAAACGAATTACAGTTTGAAGATTTCATCTTCTACAGTAGTGATTTAATTGTTACTTCCCTTCTCTCAAACAATAACAGAGACAACGAGCAAGCGAGAGATTGCTTTCTACATCACGAACAGGATTTAGAATTTGAAATCAAAATTTATCAAGTCGCAGGATAATATTGGGAAAGGTTCCATCATTATAACTTTTCTAAATAAAAATATTAGCTCATCGTAAGTAGCCGTGATAGTCCTTATATTTATCGATTAGGAATACAAATTGCTAAACCTCAAAGTTTGCAATAAAGCATTATCTACTACATAATAGTGTTCTAAATAAATCCAAAGATTGTGGAACAATAAAAATATAATCATGTCTGCTGATAATATCCACAATCCATGATATCTTATGATATGTCTGCCCAGAATTAACGTCCTTAGGATTCATTCATCATAAACACAGATTATTGAGCTATGCATTTGAAAACGAATGGAAATGCTAATTTCCCTAGTTTTTATTATTATAGTCGGCGTTTATCCCCCATATTGCCCTTGTAACATTTGAAACTTTCTGCACATGTATAGGTACCCTTATAAATTCCTACGAACTAAGCGGGCAGTCATTAAGAATTATATAGTTATATAATTAAGAATTATAATGTTACATAATCGATTTAAACTAAGCTTCAGTCAATTCAAAACCCATCGAGTTTAAAATTCCAGAAACATTCTGAAGATATTGAGAAGGTATTATTAGCTTGCCACTATAATTGCATATAAATTATTATATTATCCGATTTATTATGCCAGTTCTTATTTTTACGGCGGCCATCCTTGCCATATTGAAAGCCAAGTAGTCAAAACAAATTAGAACAAAGAGTATTATACTTTGAAATATGCAGTAAGACATAAATCGTATTTATGTAAGATTCTTCGGGGCATAGTTGTAGACTTGTAGAGGAGAAAAGAAAGACATCTATAAACAGCGACAATATAGAAAAAATCATTAGCTACTTGCCATGTAGTTCTTGGGTGGCCTTCCCTATTGCTATGGCCTGTAATTGCACTTTAGGATATTCTTCACTGGCTGGGTCATAATAATTCCTAGGTATGTCTAAAGCCGTTACTTCCTCATGTATTTGTCAATTGTCACAAACATTAGTATTCCGTCAGAGTAAAGTTATGTGTTTCAATTAAATTATTTGTAGAATATAATTAAGATGACATGAAAAAATTAGGCATTAATAACCCTTTCATTTATTCAGAAAATGAACGTGTTAAAACCAATTAACAACGAAATTAGTTCAGACAGTTCAGAGGAAAGCTAAAATAGACTAATAATATTAACATAGGTAGGGGTCACTACAAAATAAAAGCTGACTAGTCGGGCTTCCGCCAAAGGATTAGAAAAGGCAATGGAAAGATTGAAGTGAAAAAACATTGCAATTTTGAGATACTACATGCAATAAATGTAAATAACTCAATAATGTGATTGTCACAACTCTGAAGTACCTACCACTGCAATTAACACCAATTTAATTTACACGTGCCTGTTGGTTACTCTATATATTGCATACACCTATAATAAATAAATGGAGAATAGACGCTCAATGCGAAGAGTTTATTATAACACAAATTGCAATACAAATCTCATAAATAATTTCAAGTTGAAGGACACGTTCCCGATTCTTGAAAGGTTTTGTATTGTCTCATAATATTGTGATATTTTATTAAAACAGATTATTATGTCAGATTTAACGATACTGCAAATAGAGGAAAATAAATACACACCTTTATGTACCTAACTCATGTCTCTCAATTTCCTTATTTCATTACAATTTTCATAGATCATCAAAAATAGCTGCTTGGGGCGTTAGTTTATTCATCATGGTGACATCTTCACTTAGTTTCACTCTTGAAAAATATTCAGGACAACAAAATAACAAAGGATAACTATTCTCAAATAAATTCAACCTGAAAGAAGCAGTTCATATCACAGAGAGAAAGAGAAACCATTCTTCCAACATAGTAAAAATGGGTAATTAGTAAATTAGTAATTACTGTATTTTTATTTTTTGCTACTGTTTAGACTCAGTCTTACTAGATACGGATTTCATATACCAAAATACTAAAAACATGAATGGGACGGATCTATTTGTATCATTTAAAGTACCTACCAAAGATTTGTGTCCTGCATAAATATATTTAACTCCTTACGGTCATGGTGTATGGGTCTCATTTCGTTCATCATATATTTATTATCTAGATTCAAGTCACAATTTGCATGTCTGTAATTGAATCTTTGTTCTTTGCAAGGGTGGCATTTGCATTTGCGGTGACATTTGTAATTCTGATGAAGTTTGGGTCATTAACTATTCTTGTACACTTAAAGTGGTTTTAGTGATCATTAAAAGTGTTGGAGATTAAATAATTTTTTGTTTAAAATTTCATTTAGCTATTCACTCTCCAGTCTCCAAAACAGAACTCCATTCCTAAAATCTCATTCTTCCCTTTTCATTGCCTCATTTTAACAAAGCCATCGTCGTCTTTGCCGTCCTTATTAAATTTTTTATGCAATTATGCAAACCACGAAAGTATATAACGGTGTACTAATTTGTTAAGTATGTCTAATTTACATGTGCCTTTGGTTAGGTACTCTTTATTGTCTATATATTCCATACACTTGTATTAAATAAAAAGAGAATAGACGCTCTATGCGAAGAGTTTATTAACACAAATTACAATAAAAATCTTATAAATAATGTGAGCATGAAGGACACGTTCCCGATTCGAAAAGCCGTGACTACCTGATTCCCAAGTTACGTGATGTCAACATGTGAGCTATATTTAATATAGGACAATAAGTTGAAAAATTTTGTATTGTCTCACGATATTGTGGTATTTTATTAAAGCAGATAAGTATTTAAAATTTAACGATACTGCAAGTAGAGGAAAATAAATATACAGCTTTATGTACCTAACTCATCATTTAATTTGAATTTATAAGTTTCATTGTAATTTTCATATAGCAACAACTACTTGGGAAGTTAGTTTGCATATCATAGTTAGGCTACACGTTTACTTAGTTTGACTCTTGAAACATAAAGGACAAGAAAAGGACAAAAAATGTAAATGTCATTCTCAAATAAATGCAATTACAATGAAAAAATTCAGTTCTTAGTACACAGAGAGAGATAATGTTCTTGCAAACTTGTAAAAATGTGTAATAACTGTATTTTTAAATTTTAGATTCTGTTAGACTTAGGCATTCATAGGTTATGTATTTCATCACAAAAGAGAATAACAATAGAAAGGTGAATGGGACAGCTACATAGGTATTTAATATATATCTATATTATTTTAATTACATCAGTTTTTTGATAATTCTACAACTCCGTAGAACTTTTTTTGTAGCAAAGTTACACTTTCATATTACGTTATTATTTTACTGGTAATACATACTTATTTTATTATTTACTCTAATCAATAATATCTCAGTATAAAGTGTCGAATATTTAGATGAAGCTTACAGACAACCGGCAGTTGTTACTTAGTTTAGTTCCTATCACTTAGTTCATTTTATTCATTCGAGGGTTTAATGTTAAGGCTTTTTGTTTAATATTTTCTTCTACTGCTCTACTGTAGTTGGAAACGACTGGCGTCAACTGCACAAACATACTTAACTTCTTATAATCTATTGGACAAACATTAATATTACAAGTTAGAGAAAGCCCAAAGAACTTTCTACCGTTTTAAATTCTTACATTTATTTTACAATGTACACAATTCTGGAATTGAATATTTTATTATCTGCCACAAGTTCATAGCGAATTTCAACACAGTTTATTGAAATTAACAATTACAATGTTCGAATCACACCAACAATCCGCGTTGCCGCAGGACACACACACTTTATGCACAATAGAAGGACCAAAAAACAATTAAACTTTTACCAAGCAATTTCGATACAGTTATTTAATTAACAATAAATTTCATCATAATATTCTATTCAGTTGCATTTATCATATTATTATTGCATATTAATTATCATACTTCAATGTATAGTATGCAAATTGCATAGAATGCTTTACATTTCTGAGTTTCAGAAGAAATAATTAGATTTACTTTTTGTGTCTAAATAAAAGTCGATTAGAATTGTGAAATGGAGATTATTGGTAATCACATTGATGGGCGAAATGATGACGCGGGGTAAGACAGCTTCTGTTCGTTGGAGCCTGTAAAAATTTACATAATAGTTAATGTAGCAAACCAGAGAGATAGATACTTATTTGATACAAAACATCATAAATAGCATCAATAATTAGAAAAAGCAATAGACTTACTATTCTGGACAGCTATGATTCTCACAGTCTTTGCATGCCAATGCCCCCATGGGATCCCAGGCAGGTAGAACGATGGGCTGTAGTGAGTACACATCCAAGACTTCTTGGGGAACAAGTGATTTGTCGACCACTACTTCAAACACAAATTCCCGGAACCAATCTGTTGTCATTAATAAATATCCTTTTTCCCCACGGTCATCCCCCCAAGAATTTTCTACTCGCCATTTGCTAGGGTATCCATCCTCCTAAAATTTATTTTTCACATAGAAATTTGTAGACTTAATTGGAATTAAATAATTTACTGCAAAAAGTTAAAAAGAGTTCACTGACTTCTACTGACACAGCAGTGAACACCATGGCATGAGTCATAGCTCCTTCCCCGTACAAAAGTCGGTCGGCCTTTGACATATTCAAACTGACTTCCGTCCCAAACACAGATTCGTAATCATGGCTATAGCAGAACACAAAATAGGTAGGTAACTCAATCATGAAAACTTGGTTTTATGATTATGGAGGAAAAGGAGGAACGGTCAAGTGTCTTACATTTTTAAATCCTCTACCCCTTGCTTAGCAGCGAACCGTTTGGTCACCTCACATCCGAACCAAACGGGTTCGCCACCTTTGATCGACTCGGCTGCCAATTTCATCAAAAGCTCAATCGGTTGATTGTTATAAATAGTTTTCCTACCATCAGCTATGTTTCCCAACAGATCCACTGTGTAGGCTTTTCCGTATGGATTTTTTGGACGAGGGTCATTGATAAGGCAGACCTATGTTGGAGTACGAATAAAGGAATAAATGAATTATGATCCATTTTTAAATTCCATCAATAGTCCTAACGATTCGTGTTCTAAGACTTACTTTGTTTTCAATGTCAAAAACAGGTTTGACATACTGGGCATAAAAATCTTGAGGAGAAATGGGTCCTACTTTATGGTACACCTTGCTTTTGTCGTAGTATTCCCACGTGAATTCTCCACGAGGAACGCCGAGGCAAATTGCAATAATTTTGTAAATTTGGCTCAGTTGATTGGTTATCATGCTGTCTACATTTTTCGTTCCATTTGCTGCTATTTCATCTCGGATGTCTTTACAAAACTCACGAAGCTACCAAATACAAAATGAAAATAGCATTAAAAATAATCTGAGAGCCTATTAAATTATTAGATAAAATGATTTAAATATTGTTTTGATTAAATTATACAGAGTGTGGGTGGCAACCTTGCTTCTAAGGATTGAATTCATCCTAGCTGTAGATTCAGAGCTAAAACTTTCAGGAAAGTTCCTCTTGGGCATCATGCCGTAACGGGTAACAAGATTTATCAGCATATCCCATTGACCACCGTCAGAGACAGGATCCTGTAAATAATATAATTACTATCTTATTCGATATTTAAAATAAAATTTGAAAAATAATCCGAATGTCGTAGCCCATACCAACAGGAGAAATGAGACAAGGCGGCCCTCAACTGGTTCCTTCCGACGGTACGTTTCTGCAACGTTGTTTAAAAAGTAATTGCAACGTTCGAGCTATAAAGATTAAAATTCCAGAAGACAAAAGATTAGCAAAATCGGTTTAAAAACTCATATATAATCACAAAACGACAGAAGTTATAAATTAAAACTTTAAATAATTATAAATATACCTTGTCGTAAAAAAATAAATGTGACTGGCTAAACTCGAACTCGTCCAAATTGTAATGCTTCATGAAAGGCACACGAATAGCGTTGAACAGTGCAAAAATCCAGCACCTTCCGCTACTTTTTTGATTTGTCATCGGCTTTCCTTCTTGCTCGACCTATAAAAATACATTTACAATTCAATCACAGATCGTACTAACAGGAATACTATTTAAAAAACTTTCAGGGATCAAGAGGAAAACTTTGTAGATGAAACTTACTTTGTGATTAAAGACATGGGAAATTTCTTCAACCCCTGAGCGCGTTAGACAAACTTCCAAAGGGTCCATTCGGGTGCAAGCCTGCATCGCAATTCGGTTCTTCGGATCTTTGATAAAGGAATCCCGCATACTGGAGATAGTTTCAGGTGTAATAGCGACTGTAATGAACGGTAACATTATTTAATAATACACTTCACAAAACCAAATTATCACAAATCGCGAAAGTTGAAAGTAATACACACAGCAGTGGCAGGACTATAAAATGATGCACGTCTTTAGAAAGATGTCAGGTGTCATAAAACACACATTAGGTATTGACAAAATAGTATGCGAATGGGATCATGTACATATTACTATTTATATTAGCAAGAAAATGCTATTGAGTGCTGCTTAAAATTAACGAAAACTGGAGAAAGTAATTCTGTAGTCAAGGGCCAATCCGAGTATTTCTTTATAGCAATAAAACATAACATAAACAAAATCAACCTTACATACGTAGGTTATGTACTACATAAATGTGCCACGTAGTTAATTACCACATTGTTAGGAAATGCTAGCTATCAATTATAAATATAAAGTTAAATAATTTGTATAATGAAGACAATTGCAATGACATCATGCCGAACAAGAAAATATTCTCCATAGTTATTTCTAATAAAGTTACAATAGTTTTGGTGATCAAAAGGATTGAAGTAAATGCATTTTTATCATTAGTCATATGCGCATTACATCTGTCATAGTATTTTCAATGGAGTCTAAGGAAATTATAATTACGACACCAATGAAATTAAAATTAATATTGATGACTTCAGGGCAATAATGAATTAAAATATTGAAAGAGTTCGCAGGAATGAATACAGTACGGAATTAACTAAGTCACTAATTTTTAGTTTGCCGAGCTCTGACGTAACTGCGTATAAGAGCACAACTATGACAGATAAGTGAACTGTGGGTACAATGACAGTCGTAAATGGCAAATAAAGTGTGAAAAAAGATTTTACCGTAAGGGGCAGCCATTTCTGTATATAATTTGTCCGGAAGCTTTTTGATTGAGGATTTGTTGGTGTCGGGGGACTTGTCAGTGGCCAACAAAGAGGACGAGGAGAAATGACGAGAGAATAAGTATTTGCTCAGCAGTTTTCCTGGTCTGTTCCTGTTCAAAATCCA
>JAAAYG020031348.1:0-15325 GCA_009936455.2 Tomocerus minor
TATTTTTTATATTGCATTTCAAGATTTTATCAATCGCATCTCATTATCTCACTGATAATAATGCCTGTGGTGCTCAATACATAAATGGACAAACACACACATAACATATATCATACTTTAATGGCAACCTGCCCCATTCAATCTTTCGTTCTATTCTATATACAGATAGTATTATGTGTTGATGTGGAGCATCACACACGTTTTGACTGTTAATTGTATATAATCCTTTACGTAGAGCACTTTGTGCTTTCTGATCACTGATACTAATTATTATATCAGTACATTATGATCGTATACATAAGAATATCAGATAAATTATAACACATCATCACCCTTAACGTAGTTTCTTTCGTGTTTAACGATATGAAAAACATCTGGTTTATCCACTTTATCTCCAAATAAATGAGTTCCTCCTACGCTTTTACAAGACTTACTTGATGCCGAATACAGCTGTCTGCACTATTTCAGAGTTAATCATTTAGGTATTAATAATATGTATTACGTAATTACGTAGCAAGCACGTTTCCGACATACATTACCTCGTTCAATTATATTGTCTCACCAAAAAGGGAGTATTAAAAACATTGAAAGTGAAGATGTGAGTAATTTTATCATAAAACATAGCAGCGAAATAATGTTTTCATTGTCATTACAACTTGTATTGAATAGCTACTGATTTTAAATTATAGCATGCACCATTTTTAATTTTCTCAATGAGATGATCCATTTTGCTCTAATGTTTATTTTATTGGGAAACAACAAAGCTCAGAAAACCTTCAATATTTTTCATTATTGTTTTATGGATACATAAAATATTACTTTTATGACTGTATTGTTGTGTTTTTCATTACAGAAAAATGCAATTACTGAATTTATCATTGATGACGAAGACAAACACGTGTTTTAGAGACATTTACTAGATCATCATGTAGGCATGTACTTATAACTTGCTATAAGTATAAGAGACTGCGGCAAAAGATATATATTATGTAAAATTGAGGAGATTTTATACAGATGCCCTTGTATATGTAAAGGATCAAGTCATTGAATAAATTCCATTTGAATGTATAGCATGAATTCTATAGTAGAACATTCATAAGTAGTAGGAATTACACATGCAAATATTAGATTTGGATATAGTAGGAGTAGGAGTAGGGAGAGTATGCATTTCTTTAGCAAGTACTAACCTAGCAAAGTTGTCTGCAGTATTACGTGGTGGGCTGTAAAATGTAGGATTTGTTTTATGTAGTCGTTATTACAGGATATAACATGGATACATTTGGAGCAGAATGGCATTAGGTATTAGGGAGCAAGACATTTGGCGAGCATGACTCACATAATATAATTCGCAGTCTACACAAGAAACTCGAGTTCAGTACAAAATTTCTCTTTTTTGTTGCATGCTGCAGTATATGACACATCCGCGAATGCTCTGCGTCTCTTCTATGTTACCAATATATATATAAGGAGACTATATAGCTGATAAGAAAATGGCTATATATAATGAATGCTCTCTAATGAATAGTTTAGCTAAAAGGCAGGAGAAGCTCACCGATTTTAGTTCCTGGTAGTTTCAGCTGAAGTTTTTTGATAACTTCTTCAGTTCGGTCATTTATAGGAGCAAAGGCTACAATGCAATTCCCACATGATATTTTAAAGCTTAATAAAGTATCCAGCCCCTGTGTAAAAGAAAATGAATTTTCAATATAACCATTGGGAGCATGAGACTTTTAGAATTTTAGACGAGTTGAAACGTGGAAAGGAAGCGGAACTTGTTTTCAATTAAATTAAACATAAACTCATGGAATTGCATATACATAAACGTAAACAATGGCGTTAGGAGCTTTTAGAGAAGTATTGATTTTTAAGTTAGAGAGAAGTTCAAAGAACTATGAATGTAGACTTCAGACTTACTTCTTGGGTAATCTCCGGGAAAATTGTCGTCGTATTTCCAAAATGGTCAAGAGAGATTCCAGAAGTTTGTGTCCTTGCATATGCCATGATACCCGCAAACATAGTTGGCAACAATATTTCCATTAGAGTGACAATATAATGTCGTTTCCGAAAAAGCATGTTTTTCCACAAGAGGAGCCAAATCTTTTTAAACACCATTGCGATACTGTAGCAGCAGTAACTGCTGTAACACCAAGATAAATGTCTAGAACTATTTCTGAATTTAGTGACACTTATTCCATCCGCGTCCTCATATTCCTCAACCATGCGGTGAAATCGTCGCGAACTTTTCTCGTGTTTATTATTGTTATCATGTCGGTTAATTGTGTTTCCAGATGAAGAATTTGAAGACAATAGTGGTCGGAGAACACTTGAGTCGTAACAACCCATGAACTAGTAGAACTGTGGCGGTACGAGTGCACACGAGTGCTCCTCGAACCTTACTGGAGCTTGCAACGGGAAATAAACAAATATATAGGAGAGTTCTTTCAGTTTCAGCTACCTAGCTAGGGGCAGCTCTCCTATCCTATAGCTCTATACAAATATGCTTTCATGCACACACAAAATCTAGAGCTGGAACAGACCTATCCTCTTCCTATATTATATTTCCACACACAGAACACGATAATAGGATTTTATAGATGTACGATGTACTGTGTATTTCAAATGACAATCTAACGGGGCCGTCGGCAGTCTCACTACTCCCTTTTCAGCATTGACTATATTTACTGCAGACGTCAGTAGTTCAGCGTGAAACAGTTGAAACTTGGTTCATTCTTCACTTATTTACGTGCATATGTCCAAATAATTATAGATATTTAGGATTTCATGAGACGGTTTATCAAGAATGACAGCGCTGATTCAATGCAGATAGCATTTCGTGCAAATTCGTAACTCCTCTAATATATCTGGACATAAGAAAATATAAACACGTCACTTTTCATACAAACGATACCTGTCGATTCCGAGTTCTTCCCTTTCCAAGTCGGCATTTTTCGGACGTTAGTTAAATTCAGATGAAGGTAACTCACTAAAACACCAACATTCAGAATACGGTTAGCACTTCCACGATACACTTCTACCGATTTCTTTAATACAGTATACAAATACTATTACAAAAAACTTTTCCACTTCAATAGTAATATCGCATCTATTTAAATAGTTAACACACGAGAGATTTATTTCTGATATTCTTTGAAATTTTATATCGCAATGGAAAGATGTGTTTCAATCCTTGTGATAAAAAATATGATGCCGAAAATGACACGCCGAAATTCGACTATTAAAAAAGGCTTTAACAGCACTAAACAATTCTTGCTATGCCAATTTTCCAATTATTATGATTGAAATGGACAGATTGGTGAATTTTGGTGAGAAATGAATTTATTTGCAAATGAAAGTAAATGAAAAATAATGGTCTTCTTGGGATTTCTCAATGTATTCCAAGGGAAGTGAAGGAAATAGTATTGTGAGCTGTCGTGTCAGTGTCTTAAAGGAATGAAAGCTTAAAAGAAATATAACAGGATGAGAATATAGAAAAGCAAAGAAATACTGTCAAATTGAAGTTAGTCATACTGTTATTTGTATACAGACTACGTAGATACATATTGCAAGGTACATTGCATATTAGAATAGGACGCAGATTTTGCATTGGGAATTCCGCATATAAAGGAACGCTTACGTAGTGAGTACATGTCAAATCCCATATTTTATATTATGCCTACATATAACAGGTAAGTTGTAAAGAAAAGGATAAAAAATGGCCTTATATCCTGACTAGCTTCATCTGTTCTGCTATGTAGTGGAGTCAAGGAAAGGAAAAGTCATGGAAGTGGTTCGTGTAAACTTTGTAATGCAAATATAATTGAAAAAGAAAAGGATATAAGAATTTCTCATTATTACATTCGCTTATCTAGTGTTACGTGTTCATTTGCATTCATAATAGCAGTTCTATTCCTCTGTGTATAAACACATTTCTGACCATATAGAGAGACTTACCTTTCAATAGTGTACTAGGTTAGGTCCTTTATTACTTATATCTTATATTATATAGAGTTCATATAGTTATTAGTATAGCTATAGGCACAAAACGGAAACTCTCTCTTCTCTTCTCACTTTTTTATTTTAAAGTCAGCACATGCATTCAGATACATACACACAGCGTGCAATACAGTAATATGCTAGTCAAACGTGTAGAAACTGCGGCTCACCTGTTGTATTTCAATGGAATTCTCATAGTTCAGGGTTGTAGAGCAAATTACATTAGTAGGTAAGCAGTAAAGTAAACTCAAACTAAAGACATTAGCCATATCAGTCTCACCTTTTTTGCATGCACGATGATTTTACCTTTAATTTACTCGTTTGCTTTACTCTAAAGCACTTCTGTATACATACTCATTGTTATGTTATTGTTATTATGAACGTGCATAGAGTGCCATTGTTATCATGTTGACGAGTAAACGTAATAAGAATGTATTTTTCCTACTAAAATTGGTTAGGTACAAGCTTTGATTGTGTACTTGATGCTGAGATACACATAATATTAAGTATTTTTAGCTAAGTGTATCTGTAGTTATGTAATGTACAACTACATTATAATTGTAACACTCGCACTCTTTCCTTAAATTCTTGTGCACAATACTTTCCGACAATTATTTGTTTAATCGTTAATTCTTTAATATTAACTCATGTGTAGAAATAGCTATCTTTAGTTAACTAGTAGCAAAAAAATAGAAAGAAAAGTAAGGCTTAAAAATGAAACGACTTATGTAGAGTAAAGAATTACAGATAGATTTAAAGGCTTTTCATAGCAGTTCCGAGGACGAAGGAAATAAGACTTGTGTAGATGTTCTATTAATCTCAACTCTCACTTAATTCGAGTATTCTGTTTAATGGTTCTTGTATTAATGGGAATTTTATTTCAAGCTTACTTCCTGGTAAGAATCTACTGATTAGTAATTCACATAGATGAGTTTCTTTATGTTCTGCATTTATACATACAAAATCAACATTTTTATTGCATGCATAGGAGAAAAGATCGGAAATATTACTGTTGTTTAGGGATTGGAGGTTTAACAAATACACACTACTTAATTGAAATGGATTACTGGGATTACATTCCCAGTCAGTGCATACTGCTTAATCATTTACGTGCTTGTAAAGCGGAAAATATTCTGGTTTTCCTGACAGTGTAACTGATTAAGTGTTTATATGCATGGAAGAAGATTTTATTATCATTTGAATATGGCATTAACTGTCAATGTCTATTTAAAAGAGAGATCTGATTTTGTGACGAAGGATTCGCGATATTGAAAGTGAAGGAGATACTAAAAATGCAATGGCATTTAGAACTAAAACGATAAAATCGTATGAAACCAATAATTTGTGGCGACTAACTAATTGAACTTTCACATCAATTGCATCTGCCAATTTTACAGCAATCAATGTGAGAATCAGAAACGTTTCAACTTAACGATTCGATGACTTTTTCAGAATTTTCGAGTACAGGATAGGAATATAAATCTTACATGCATAGAATTGATACAGATTTCTAAATAAAATAAAATATTACACTATGTAAAGTCTATTTTTATCTAACTGATTAGTTCGTAGTAGACTTTGTGGCTTAAATTGTTGTCTTCAAGGTAATTGTTTTAATAATAGGAGTGCCAAAACCGCCTGCCAAATGTCAGTAAATAAATAATTCCAAGTCTTCCCTCAAATAGATAACAGTGATTAAGGCAGCAAAATCTAATACATAAAGTGATCGATCATCGATACTCATCATATTTAACACAACAAATAAACAAATAAAATTGTCCATTTTCTGTTCATGATTTTAGGAAATACTTAGCACACCTATTTCTCATATTCTCATGTTGTGAGTGACACAGTTGTAACGCATGGGTGTATTAGCTGAGCTTGTTTAGCTGTATATTATGGTTATTTTGACTTCTCTAACTTAATCAACTCTGATTCCTTCTGCAAAATGGAGCTCAAGTATTCCTGACTCTTAAATTAGGATTTATAAACATGATAAATCATGGCAGATGGCATACGTAATAAATATTAATGTTCTATATAGGAATGTAGTAATTTCATCATAGGCAAATCTTTTGCGCTATAAACGACTGGATTTGGAACTTGGAAGGAATAGAAATATTTATTTTTTACAGTATACTCCCATTCAATATTTATAGTATTGTATTGAATAGCATACGAATTATTACGAATGCGATTACAGCGAAACGAAAGACGATAGTCTTCCTTGTATTTGTGTAGGACACTTAATAATACCTACTTGTCCACACTCTCCAGTCTCTACACTGAATATGTAACTGTTGTGGCTGTAGGCTGTAGTAGGTGTGTACAGAGTGCAGTATACGAAACTAATATTATATTGAGGACAAGGAGCTAAAATGCAATTAAGTAGATCTTTGCAGCAAAGTACCACACAGAAAGATGTGTAAGTTGATCGGATGTGTAAGTACGTGGTATATATTGTGGTGTAAATATAAGAGCAAGGTAACCATTATATCTCCAATTGACAACTTAACCTAAATCAAAACAGGTCGTAGTAATTCATCCTTTACAATAATTATGCTTTATTATTATATTAATAAATATACCTAATTGTTGTGGATAATGAGATGATAAAAAATGAAACGACGAATCCTTCTTATATGTGAGAATCTCTAGATGATGCACTATATTACATTAATAAAGACTAATGTGTAAACACGCACAATGTAATAATGAGCTACCATCATTAAAAGTCACTTGTCTAACAACAACATTTACAGGAGGACATAATGAAAGCGTTTCTCCATGAATCCATGTACAAAAATAGTTGAAAATGAATAATTGTGGTTAAAACAACTTTAATAAGAAGTCTTATTCAATAATGCACCTCCACCACCAGATTTATTTTAAGCATCCAAAATGTAGAGTACTTATGAAAAGTGTGCCATGAATGAAACATCATTGAGATATGTATATGTATATGATTTTTTAATCATGAACGAAACGTGAATACAAAAACTAAACATGAACAACGCGAACAAGATCGTCCGTGTGGATGTTGGCGTTGTCTTTTTACTTTTACATCCTTTCGAATCAGAGAAGTGAAGTCAAGGTTGAGATCTGGCCTGCTTTGGTGCCCTGGTCAAGTCAAGCTTCTCTCTACTCGCAAAATATTGTACATGTATGCTCTTTGTGGTCATCTCATCATCTCCATCTTATGTTTTCGTGTTGTCTACCTTGGCTTCTGGTTTGTGGTCGTGCAGCGAATACCCAAAAACTGCATTTACAGTCGGCATTTATATGACGAATCTCTTCAGGAATTTCGTCTTTTATGACAAGAGAGTAGCGTTATAATGAATTTCGGACACTATTTCTCTTTGGACTCTCTTTCTCTTACCGTGTTGTCACAAGGCACATGGAAATGGAGAGCACAGTACCTATGTAATGTCTATAGATACATTTTATGCTTGACAAAAGTACCTAAGGACATAATATTATGCGTACGTAACTGCACGTAGGTAAGCATCACCCATATTCTGTAGGATATTATATAAAGGTGCATAGTACTTAACGTTAATTTAGACAGAAATCTTTCTATTTATACTTATAGTTATATGATTATATGTGCATTTAAATAGAATGTAATTTACACCAATAACGAATAAAAAAGGCAAAGGTAAGGGAAAGAGTGTCTCAAGAGAAGGAGTATCCATGAAAAAGAGCGTCAGAAAAGAAATAGGGTCCGGATTGCCATTATAATATTTGATGTAGATTATTATCTTTCGCATCAAAACAAATGCATTTTACATTCGAAAGCAATTCTGAAATAAATTTTATTCCATTTTTGATACAGGACAAGCGATGACATCTGCTGCCCTTAGAAAATTAAGAATTATTGAACTTATTTGTTCTTTGGCTCACCCCGCACCGTAAAAATAAAAGCATTACTGGCAAAATATGAGTTAGCGGCTGCAAATAAGATAATGCACGTAAACAATAAATACTAGTTGAACAAAACGATCATTCTTTTCGTTGCTTCAAAGTTGCTAATGAAATGCAGCACAGTGTAAGGTTGGACATGATGTGTTCTTTGCATTAGTATATCATAATTGCGGTTGGCCACAATTTCGACTGATACTGATAATCCTGTTTCAACACTATAATACCTTCAATGTGAGTAATAGTTTAATTGAGGCAGCCATCATATCATCAGTTCCAGCAAAATCAAGGCAAATGCCGACGAGATATATAGTATCCTTTCATGATTAAATGATGCACACCACTCTACTAAACATAATTATATGTTCAAGCTTTCGAGAATCCTGCTGCAAATGATGAGCATTTAATTTACCAAGCATAGCGGTACATATCTGGTCTTATATATGATGATTTTAGAAGGCAGAAAGGGTAGACAGGGCGTACTAACAATTAGTTACTGCCTGCATACTATTCGTTTCGTTACTTCATTTATAATTAGCATGCATCGCTCTTATTATTTTTAGGCAGTGAGTATCTACTATAGCTACTACATTTCTAAAAGGACTACGAAAATGTTTGTGCAATAAAAATCGAACTAATGAAGGCCATGCCATTTCAAATTCATTCAATTTATTATATATATAGATGAGTTTGTGAGCATGACTGCTTGTTCCGGGCTTTTCTTCCTAAGCGTACTGACATGGCCGTATGTAGGGAATGGGCGCATGGGCAATTGTCCCCCCCCCCAAATGTCGAAAAAAAGAAAATTTTCGGAAAAACGAGCAAAATTTTCCGCGCTGCGCGCGAAATGACATATTTCATCAATTTTTAGGCCAAAATCGCAAAATTTTTCGCGCTTTGCGCGAATTCGAGTATTCGCAAATGTGGTAATAATCCTATTACCACATTAATTTGGTTTTGCCCCCCCCCGAAACTGAGTTCTTGATATGGCTTTGCGTACTGAGATAATTGATTCATTCAGACTTACAATACGGAAGCAAACACTAACCGCATGAGTGCTGTTCGTGGTCACTCGTAAATACATTTTCTAACTAAATTACTAAATTATGCAATGGTTACCTCACACTTCACCATGTGTTTACATATTATGCTCTTTATATTAATATAAAATTATTACGTTTAATGAACCTACTTATTAAGTACCTACGGGAAGATTGGACTCGCTACGTAATTTACTTGGTAGTGCCTTTACTTAGTTTAATACCTACTATAATATATGATCACGGAAAACGTCCTCCTCATGCCTTCATCATTAGATTATTTTACATTACGTCCTACCCCTGATTAAGGGGGTGCGCGTGTTAGGAAAACAAATATTTCCAAACGTATTATGTGCAAACAATCCTAGAAACATTATCTACATTATTTAGAGTTCGAAATTTCGGATAGATGCCTTCTCCGTTTTTTTTAAATATTAAAGTAATTAAATGTTAAAATTTATGGAAAGTACTACAAAGCTATTAAATTATTCAAGAATAAAACATACCTGCAAAACCAATTTCGTTTGAACTACCCTGTAAAGGTGATCGGATTATATATAGGAGCAAGAGGAGCGATTACCAAATTTTCCGAGAATTTCGAAAAGCAAATGATCAAATAAAAGAAGAAAATGTAGCCATTTTGGCTGTAAAAGGTTCTGCAATAATCTTACAACATCACTATTCCAACCAAATTTTCTATTTAATTATACCAATTTTCTAATTACCTTTTCGTTGACATTCGATTACTGTGTTCTTGGAGCAACTTCGTTTTTGTTGTAGTCAATAAAATAAATAATAATTTATTCTCTGTGTACAGCAGGAAAACATTTATTACATTTGACTAAATCTCAATTGGAATTTGGAAATATATTTAGTGCTAATTAGGTTATTGTTTCCTGGCAAATGACAGGAAAACCTCCTCGAGAGTAGTTTCGCTGACAGAATACTCCTCAATTATATCCTCATACTTGGTTTTCAAATTTTCCATGGATTGGAAAAGGACATTCCAAGGTATTTCAGTGTCGTTAATTTGGTACTTTAAAATGTTCTAGGAAAATCGAAAAACCATTACACAAATTAGATGAAATCCTGTTCAAAAAATGATTCTTTTCATGTTATGGACTTGCCATATTTTTAAATTACCTGATGCTGATCCTTTAATGTACACGGTTCAAATGTTATCACAATTTCACCAGTCAGTTCTTTTAACCGATCAGAATCAGGTGGAATCATCGACTTCAATTTAATGGTCAAAGTGTAGCCTTGTGCAAATTTATTTTTTAAATGTTGGATTCCCCCAAGACATTGCAATTGGCCATTGACCATTATTCCCAAACGGGAACAGAGAGCTTCACATTCTTCCATACTAAAAACAATTGTAATTTTATAGCAGGAATTCTAACTTTTAATTTAGCACGAAATGTGATTGGTGATTAGGATATAAACCTGTGGGAAGTGAGAATGATAGCTTGTCCCGATTCCTTAACAGACGAAATTATTTTCCAGAATTGTCGTCTGCTGATGGGATCGACTCCAGATGTTGGTTCATCCAGCAATATAATTGGGGGATCTCCTATCATAGCCATTCCAGCACTTAATCTTCTTTTCATTCCACCACTATATTTTTGGCATTGGACATTAGTGCTGTCCGTCAAACCTGTGCCGCAGAATATGAATAGAATAAGTAAATGAAACAATTGGTTATTGCTATTACGAATACTGATGGTTTTATGCAATTTTAATTTTTATATGGCAAGCAACGTTTTTCAATGAAAACGGTCAGCAATGTCCCAGTGAAAATGTTTTTTTTTGTTTACCCAGTTTAGCAAGCCATTTTTCAGCTTCACTGTTAATTGACTTGGGGTGTACACCTCGAAGTCTAGCGAAGAGTTTTAGCATTTCTTTTCCAGACAAAACCTCTACAATCCCATCGAATTGTGGACAGTACCTACCCAATATTCTTAAAAAGAATTCTGCTATTTCTTTGCAAATTGCACATTAGAGCGTACGCATTTCCTTTGGAACGAATCTCCACCCCAGTCAACATACGGAATGTAGTGGTTTTCCCAGCTCCATTAACTAAGAAAATGACAAAATATAAGGACAAAGAAAAATATTTTTCATTGGGAAAAGTTTAAACTATTTTACCTCCAAGGAGTCCAAAACATTCGCCGTGGTGGACACCGAAACTAAGATTTGACACAGCAGCAAAAGAACCGTAACTTTTACAAAGATTTTCAACTACAATGGCATCTTCGTTCTTTCCTGCATTGATGAAGAAGCAATTTGTTAACAACTTCAAACTAAATTATTCGTTAGAATCTACAACGCATAATAATTATTTCAGAACCTTCTTGGACTAGATTTTCAACACGCTTAGCTTCCTCGACTACATCTTCATCAGATCGGTAAGACAGAAAAGACGAGCGACTAGCTCTGAAGACTAAAGCGAGGAGTTTTTGAAGAATTCCATACTCCAGAATAATCAATAAAAATTTGTAAGCTAAACCTTGTAGGAACATATAGAGTAATTCCTGTCCTATTCCAGGAACAGGAACATCGGCTCTAGGTGACGCAAACTCAGGCGGTCTCTTGTACATCCACGTTACATACGCTAAAGGCTGGAAACATGGTGGACGACTTGTTATATTGAAATCCAGACAGTTTTCTACAATTTTCAAATTAGAAATTAATTAAAATCCGGAGAGCTTTAGTTTAATTCTGTAGCTTCATACCGCAGCATTGGCGAAGTTGATCTTCAACTTCAAATTTTGGATTGCAGATTAATTTTTTGGCTGCAGCAGATAGGATATTACACCGACTGTTTCTCGTAGCCATCTGGGTAAATCTCATTATACTTAAACAAGCTCCAAATGTTGGGAAAAGGCGGCCAAAGTTTCTAGCTCCTCCTTGGACCTCGAAGAGATAAACGTAAACGCACATTATTCCTAAAATCCAAAAAAAAATTGTAGCCACCATTGCTAAATACTTTTATTCAGTTCCATTAAGAACTAATCAATTACCTGATGCAACATGAACAATAGTAATCATCGAAAACCCTCCAGTGACAGTTGAAATAAATAGACTGCACAAATAGGAGAAAGATATCGCAGAAAATCCGGAAATTAGGAGAATGAGAAAAGCCACCCCTAATATTAACACAGTGTTTAAAAACATGACAATGCAAAATTTTCTGATAATGCTATTTTTCGGTTGATCTTACCAGCGCCATTATATGCAGTATATACTCCATAGCTTTGGAAAATGGGGAAACATAGTATCATAACACAAATGATAATAACCGTAATAAAGAAGTCCCAAAGGAAAGAGGAACCCCAAAACACTAATGGACTGACTCCAGTCATCATTTGTAGATGCTTGGCCTAGTAAATAATGAAAATTACAATTTATTTTTACAAATGTAGGAAATAATTTCTTAAAATCAGCTTTACAATTATAAAGTGTATTATTTGAAGAATAATTTAAAACTAGGAAATGGACCTGACATATCCGCTCTTCGACAGGAAATATAACGTAACTCGCAGCAAGTAAGGCAAGGCCAAGAGGTAGGAAAGCGGCGAATAAATAAGGAACCAATATAGAAAAACTTGGGTTTGGTTGTGCAGCTTCTAGGAAAGAATTCCAACCCGTTTGCAAGGGGTGATTAATAACTTCGATGCTCCGTGAACTAGTAGGATCGATACTATTCAGAAAAGTATTCGCAATTAAGTTAAGGGTCAACGGGGCTGCATGTGTCGCAATCGTTGAAAACATTCCTTTCGCGTAAGTAGCATTTATAGAAGCTGCAACAATGTACTTTCCTCGGTAGGCAGCTAATTGGTTAAGTCCCACATCAACAAGACCATCCACGACAGTTTTTTTCCCTGCATATAATTTTGCCGAAGGCCCGACGACATTTTTGAAAGCACGAGACAAGTTCTAGAATGATAAGAAACAAAGTATTTTTAAAATAACAACTAATGTCTTCGTAAATGCAATGAAAAAATGAAGTTTAAAAGTTTTATAAATATACATCATCTGTAGATTGGAATAGAGAAATCGGAGATTTATATGATTTTATAGTCATGGCTAAAGATGGAGGTTTCGGTCCTTGCTCAAATTGTCTGTTACTTAGCAGGATTGCAATTATCAAACTTAGCACTGGAAGCAGCAACTGAAAAAAAACAGTTAGGAATTATCCAGTTTAGGAATTTACTGACGAGTATATTTAAAATGCACAAATTGATTTTTTTATACCTGATATAGCACCAATCTTCTTTTCCGCAGTGTATATAAATATCTTTTAACAAGAAGGGCCCAGAATTGTTGCCGTACTAAAGAAATTCCTTCAATTTTTCGTTGATACAAAGCTAAAGATTAATATAAATATTTCGTATTTCGATATTCCTTGCTTTTCAAAAGTAAAGGGATTTATTTTGCTTAAATCATTACAATTCGGGCTAATGTTATTTGCTCTCTTTATCTCCGAACCCGGACTTGGCTGGCTACCGTTAATTTCGACATCGTGGTCATGGGCATGACTTAATTCTCCGACTCTGCAAATGCCAAACCATATAACTCAATTCATTATATTCTAGGATGCCGGAATTGTCTACTGTACATGTTATAAGTTTTCTTACTTTACAAAAACTTCATCCATTGTAGTAAGAGCCAGCCCAAAAGTTTCAATTCCGAGTAGGTCTTTATTCTTTGACATTTCTGCAAACATTTCCGGAAACACGGATGTTTCGGCAGTTTCAGTCGGCAGGGTTATCGCAACCTCTGCTGCGTTTGCAGATCGTTGGGACTTTAAAGTGGAATCAGAAACGTATTTCTGAACGGTCAAGAGAATCAATTCTCGCTCTGCCCTGTCATTAACTGTCATACTAAGCGTGTATCCAGCTCCTGAATTTTTACATATCATCACAATAGTAATAATATTATTTAGATTTAGTAAAATATAATAGATCTGATGTTTCTAAAAAATTATTACCATAAAAAAAGGAAAGGGCCAACAAAAACGGCGAAGGAACAAAACCAATAATTATTATGTGCAAAAATACCATAAAACTTTTTGAGAAACATTGGTGTTCCACTGCACTGTATTTTTCCATCTGCCATTATCACAATACGATCTCCCAAAACATCCGCTAGAAAGTGGTAAATAAGAATATTAACAAACTTCAGGAAAAACTAAAAGATAGGTATAGATAACAAACAGATAACAAATAATAGTAGTATAGGCTGATTACAGTAAATACATATGATGGGACGAGACAAAATACACCGCCTCACCAGTGTACGATTTCTCCTACTTATTGTTTAATTCCCACCCCGGGAGAAATGGGAGAAACTCAGAAAACATGAACGAAATTTTTGGTTTTATTAATATTCACATTTGTATTTGAAACAGATTAAGTACCAATGCTTGATTTTTCAAATATTAGTTTTATAGTTATTCATTTAATGAAAAACAGTTTCTCCCATGTCTCCCACGGAGGGATTATAGAAGATTTATAGAAGGAAATTATAGATTTATAGAAGGAGGGGGGAGGATAGAATATTTTTGGGGAGGGAGTACACTGTGCTTCACCGTTTACACCGCCTGCAGACTTTCGGGTAACATGCACTGTCTACCTCAATGCGGTGAGCGCGAGCGGTGCGCGATGGGGGCATGTTTATTTCTTTTTAGATTAGGTTACCCGAAAGTCCCTAGGAGGTGCAAGCGGTGAGGCGGTGTATTTTGTCTCGACCCATACGTATACAAAAACGTACTATTGCAATTAGCATTGTTATCATATACTTTAGTTACAACAATATAAATCTTACCTTCTTCCATAAAATGAGTTGTTAAAACAATTGTTCTCTCCCCACGCATTCCCTGTAAGTTCAATTTACATTATTGCCGACATGCAAGCGCATTGCATTGCATTGGAGCGAAACTGTACTATAGTCTCTGTTAAGTACTGCACAGGTAATAATAGTGATTGTATACATTTCAAATTCAAGTTTCATGATGTCAATGATGAATACATGAAACTTACCAATAATAGATTCCAAACTTCTCTTCTTGCTTCCGGATCCAAACTATCTCATACCACAGTATTATTAGAAAACATTAAAATAAGAATAGAAGAATTGATTATGTAGTTGTGTTGCACGTTAATGTTAAAATAATTAGTAAATAATTTCATCAAATAGTCATTCTATATTTTTTCTTACCCTGAAGTAGGTTCATCCAAAATGACAACCTTATTAAAATTCAATTGAATTAAAAAATTAAATGAAGAGCATTTTTATGCAACCAAACAATGAAATCAAAGTGAATAGTTTCATACTTTAGAACCTCCGATGAGAGCGTTAGCAAGAGA
>JAAAYG020031359.1:0-15319 GCA_009936455.2 Tomocerus minor
AGACAACAAATCTGTACATTTTAAAATGTAAATGAATAAAAATCATAGATTTGTCATCTCAGACATGTAAATTATATCGTGTAGAAAATGACTACATTGATCAGATTACAAATACAATTAAATAATCCGTCGAACTCGATCTACAGGTAATAAATTAATTTGGTTAGGCCCATTGCAAAACAAGCATAAAAAAGTACCGCAAGGGACTAAATCTGTTTATCTATGCACGTGTGTAAAGCAATTATTACGTGTTGTAAATTAGCTAATTTAGTTTCTAAGACGGTTACTTTATGGAAAAACAGCGTAGCTGGATTAAATGGGATGTAGTAGCACACTGTATGGTGTATCACAAAAGTATGGTGTCAGAGTCCCATATAAATTCAAGAAAGTGCATTAATCTAAAAAGAATTCGGATATTTTTGTGGTTTTAGGATTGCTCCCTCAGGTGAATGTGTCCAATTCAACATAACTGCCTCTCTTTAGATCCTAGTATAACTAGTATAACGTTTGGTGAAGTATCGCAGAATCGCAGTACTTTATAGATAGGTAAATGGAAAAGTAGAGAGACAGACATATATGGTAATAATATGTTATTCTAGTGCCTTCCGCTGCTTAAAAATTGCAGGGTAAGTAAAGAGGATTTGTAAATTAAGGTATGTTTATGTCTCTTGTCTGTACTGGCTTGATACGCACTCATCTTTACGTAATCAGATAAGACTCTGTCACATGGATTTAATGGTTTATGTATCTGTACATGTACATTCATCGACAAGCGGAAAAGGTTATCACATGTTGCTCGACTTTTTCCCATTTGTATGCAATGCATATGTTTGAATGAAGAACATTTGCATGAATGATGTCTATATTCACATGTCTTTGTATGTATTGCTCTTGAAGTTTCAACATTTACATTCACACAGCACCTAACAAAACTCTGCACTGCTCTTTTATCTTACTAATCCTTACTATAACCGCAGAAATTCCATTTACTGGAGGCATACACACATTTTTCAATTAGTATATCCGTCAAGCATTTGGATTTTTGTGTACAATTGCATTAGAAATTAATTATAGAGGTAGAACACGTTTTTACATAGTTATACTATGCATCTATAGGTATATAGTGTAATTCAAGATAAAGATATATAAGTAGACAGTATTAGTAAGAGCATAAGTAAACAAGTTATATTATGGTTGTCGCACTTAGCACCTGCCTGTTCAGAAACCCGAAAATCTATACATGAGTCCTCCTCGTAAGCATAAGCACACAAAACAAAGCCTTAATTTGTTTATAGCAAAAGTTTAACAATCCCTTTTTCAAGATTACATATAGGATTTTGGATTTTCTATTGTAGAAACAAAGAGAGTCATAAATCTTTAACTACAATTCAAAGCAACTTTTAAGATACATATCAATAGAGTCTTCAAAAAATTCCAGAGATTAACATGACCACGACGAAAGAAGGAGATTGCCAACTAGATGTTGTTGTTGTGGGCTCTATTTTCATGGATTTGATTTGGTATGCAACTTTTTATGCATGTAAACCATTTTGTGTGTGTGTATAGCTATTTGTATAAGATCTATCTAGAATGTATCAACACACATTTACGAGTTGGAGTAAGTTTACAGATTACGTTGGTTCAATTCTTTCCAGCTATGCAGACCGACTCCCGAAACCTGGCGAAACAATCGGAGGAAACGACTTCAAAACCGGCTACGGAGGCAAAGGAGCCAATCAGTGCGTAGCAGCTCAACGTTTAGGAGCAAAGTGTGCTTTTGTCGGAAAAGTAAATAATTACATGATACATACAAGAGCCAAGAGTCGCTTTTAATTCATTCTTGACTCTCTTCATACACTTCGGTTTCATCAGTCATTGTCCCAACTACTTATCTGCTACGATTCCAGTTTTAATTACATCTTTACAACATGATTTTCTTTGTTGAAGGTAGGTAAAGATGCTTATGGGGAACAATACTACAACAACTTAAAATTTGAGGGAGTCGTCGTTGACTGTGTCAAAACTGAAAACGATGTTCCGACTGGTGTAGCCTCTATTATGGTTGGAAATGATGACGGTGATTAATTAGGATTATGTTATTATTTAATAATTGAGCATTTGTTAATTGCTGAAATTCATTATGATGAGTGTTTGGGAATTTTTGGGATTGCAGGACAAAATGTCATAATTTGCGTTGCTGGAGCTAACGGGTTAATGACAGCTAAATATGTTGAAAACCCCGCAGAGAGTTATATTTCTAGAAGCAAAGTGGTTGTGGTACAACTTGAGATTCCTACTGAATGTTCTTTAAAAGCACTTCAACTTGCAAGAAAACACAATGTACTGTCCATATTCAATGTTGCACCTGCTCTTAACAATCTTCCTAAAGAAATGTTTTCTTTGACAGACATTCTCTGTCTAAATGAGTCCGAGGTTTGTAAAAGTATAATAACTAAAATTACACTGATGAAAATTGGGATTTTGATATTCAGAATTAAATATTGGTCTAACAAACTGCGATTTTGATTTACATGTTTATAGTGAATATTGTTCTTCTTGATTCTGATATAGGCGGAACTTATTACCGGTTTAGAAAGCATACGAAATAAGTCTCAAGCAGAGATAGCCATCGAGAAACTGAAAAAGGATTTCAACTGCAATAATGTGATCATAACTTTGGGATCGGAAGGAGCGATTTTGTGGGACAAATCATTAGGAACGTATTATCATGTAAACGCACCAAAGGTCACAGCTGTAGATACAACGGGAGCTGGGGATTGTTTTGTCGGGACGTTAGCTTTCTGTATTTCTAAAGGGGATGACCTTCAGTCTGCAGTTCAAATGGCAGTAATTAATGCTTCTGACAGTGTTTTGAGAAAGGGGACACAAAGCAGTTTTCCTTACGAATTAGTTAAAATTAAGTAAATTGCCTCTTTTTCGTACCGATGTGCCATTTAAATCTTCAAAGTTTGATAGTAGAATGAATAAAAAGTTTCAAAGTGTCTCATTGTTCCTTTACAGTTGAATTTACTCTTACTACATACACATTAGCAAGAAAGGTAAAAAATTATCTATTATTTTCAGACCCTGTATATGAACTGCTAAAAATCTGTTTCTAACCAATAGTTATCTATAATTAATGCTCTTCCTTGGAATCTGGTAGCCATTAAATAAGCTTCATTTGATATGCTTTCATTGAATAAATATCGCACAACGGAATATGGAAAGAATTGCAAATTGCAACTCCCCCTTTACAACTGTATCTGCTAACATAAATGAATTGCTTATATGCAAAAGTAAATATTTTATGTAGATGATTCACGGTTAGATCAGATTAATGTGAGTTAATCTTGCTATTTTTAATGTAGTTCATACAAAATGTAGCAAAGAACCACAAATTGCCACTCCTGTACAAATTACTTGATAATAAGGATTGAAATGATTTTCTGGCGAATTTAGTAAAGTGCCTCGGCTAACTACAGACAAAATAATGTGCGAAATATTGTGTTTACATTGATCGAAAGCAACCGCAGAATTTTATTTTTCTGTGAAAATGCTTTATATTTACACAGGTACAAACATAGTGCAGGTGTTCGTCATGAGATTTCCTAACCACAGAGAGAATTGTGGAGAATTAGCGAGTGGCAGTGCAAGGTTTATTAAGCAAACGTATAATCTAATGCCCTATCTTTTACTTTACAGTATTAATGACTATATGAATGAAAAATCCTAGAAACATTTGCAACTTGCAGATCCAATCCTTGAGTAAACCAATTTTTACGAATCATCATAGTTGATATTCTTTGGGAAAAAATTGCTTACTACATTCCATCATTAAGAGAGATTCATTAGAACAACTTAGGTTTCTTTTAAGCAGCAGAGAATTTTCTCCTAGTTTCCTATTATGGCGTCTAAAACGTTTACAGTAGGTGAAGAGGTTAATCAGACAGGAGAGAAAAGTCTGTGTGGAAAATGTTGCAAATTTGCATCTGTCTTGATTGCAGTAGCAATTGCAATTGTTATAGGAATTTACGCCTTTAAGAAGACAATTCTCGGTGATTTTACAGGTATAACATGTTACAACTAATCCTGAAATACCTACATAGTTTCTCACACATTCTGTACTGTTATTGAAAGGATGCAACAGTCCGCCTGCTCTAGATGAAAAAGGTTTCAGTAATTGGACACTGGATGCACAAGTAGTTGCCTTTGGCTGCTTTCCTGGCTATTTCATTGAGGAAGGTCAAGCTGACATTTTAACGTCCAAGTGCATAAAAAATACGTGGAAACCTCCACCTCCAGCCTGTGTAAAATCCCATCACGTTTTTTTTACTATTTTTTCAATTTTACCATCTATGATCTTCATAAAATTATTTTTACAAATTTTATTGCTGTCTATTTGCCCTTACGCAGAATTTCTTGCCGATGCGTCTGAATTGCATGGTAAATGGAAGTGGACTGCATGGAATGATTTCAATGTGGCAGAAAACAAATCAAGACCCGACTCACATCTCCGGTTTAGTTGATTACGAAGCTGCAATAAAATCAGAGGGTCATTTACTTGAATCCATTTTCATTTCCAAAAGTAATTGTACTGTATCCACAGACGTAGAAAGTACGGAAATTAAAGCATCTACATCTACGACAACGACAACAATATCCCCATCGACGACCAATGGCACTGGAATCGTTAATGCAACGCCGGAAGCAACCCCCACAGAATCTACTCATGTCTTGAGAATTGACTTTGTGAGCTCCGAGCTGAAAGCTTATAAAAAAGCAGAAGTTCATATTAATATGGTTTTCCTCAATCTCAATACATCTGCAACTATCATATCCGTTCGACAAGGCGCTCTGACTTTAGTTATGCCGTCCGTTTCATCTACGAAATATCTGGAATATAAATAAGGACAATATTATGTCTGACCCATATCAGTCAAATAAAACAATAGTAATACTTATGTATATTAAATTCTACAACTTTTCAGGTGAGATGCTTTCACTTTCAATAATAAAATAATTTTTTATAGTTATATGTTCCGGTAAATCATGGAACTTTTATTATCATTTTATCATATGGGTTTACGTAGCATTACAAATTGGTTTTCAATTAGTAAAAACAAAAAACAGAAGTTCTATTTCGTGAGCGTATTGCATGTGGTGGAAATAGGTAACTACTGTAATATTATATCACATTATATATAGGATATATAATATAGGTAACATGCTGTCTTTGGCACAACTAAATCATAACCACAATTCATATTATATAGCCTTGGCCGCATCCATTCTAAACTTGCACACACAATTTTTTACATCACTAAACTCAAAGAAATCCAACAATAATAGTAACTTGACATGTGACACAACTCTGATGTAACTCTGAGAATTGTTTCTCTACCCGCATTCAATAATACAGTTAAAAACTAAATTTTTTAAGTTAAATCTATTAAAAATTTATTGTATAAATGTATCAAAAGAAAGACAAGACTCAATTTACTTTACCTATACCAGAACATCATCAGCCTAATAATATTGAACATCATCTTTGCTAAAAGTTTTATAAATGAATCAAATACTACAGCATAGTGTATATCACAAATACGGTGGCCATTACAGAAAACAAATTATATACTTCTATAAATCAGCTACTACATTATTAATATTAACAATGTTATGAGCAATTAGGGTTAGTTTACTAATACAACTCATAACTAAAAAGCTTATTTTTATATACATCTATGAAGTATAAGTTTCATTTCCAAATTTCATGTTTAGTGTAGTTTTATGTTGTATGTGTTCGTAATAAGTATGGACATGTGAAAACCACAAGTCTATTTTGACCACAATATTATTGGTAATTCTAATTTCAGTCAAGTGAGTATTGTAAGACGTTAGCTTAGCTGTTAATATTTTGACTTCGGTTATATATAATATTATATGCTCAGGTTACATATGGGACCATCGACCATGCTAATATTGATATGAATATTTCAGGATTAATATTATTATTGAATCAGTGAAAGGCGAAAATAATTCTAAATCAATTAACAATAAACGAAAGACAATAAAATTTATAACAGGACTTGATGCGTGACTTGTCTAGTATTTCTTTCCCGTGTGGCATAAATAGTAACTCTACTAAGACGCAGTTCTGGAAAATTGACGTCTTAAAACATTAAAACACAGCAGTTGTTTTGACTATCAACATTTAACAGGAATGGGGCACAAACGAAGAAAATAATTTTTTCATGATTTGCTTATCTCTCTACTAATTTTGGTCATTAAGGCTTGATACTTTGCTTAAGTTCATTATTTGAGACAGGGAATTACGGAATGAAATATATTTTGAGATACAATAGACTGTCCTAAAAATGACGTCTTTTACAGGCTACATTAGCCGGATAAAAATTCTGTGCTTATAGACTATAGTAATATGATTAGCACTATACAAATATAGAACAGGTAAGTTAAATAGTGATGTGTTTAAAAATTTTGCGATTGTCGTTTTTTAGAAAACGATGAAATAAAATCACAATAGAACAAAATTGTTTTATAAACATTGATAGGTGAAATCAAGCTGCAAGTTTTTAGGTAACAGTCAATTTGTACAGAAATAGTTAAATACGTTTACTACCATAGGTGTATAAAATTTCAAAAACTACCTAACTTTAAATGACTCGGTGTATTTGGTAAAAATATTATTCATATCACATTAAGACTGTTTCCCGTCAAATAACTGGCGTATATCATCTAAACTTTTGAAAATATTATCTGCAAATCGTTTTGAAGATGTCTTCGGCGACGAGTGTTTTGATGTTATGTGGAAGAAAATCTTGTGGTCTGAAGGTAACATATAGGAAACACCGTAACCATCATCAGAAACTGGGCCAAACCCGCCTCCAGGTGAAACCTACGACATTAAAATAGAAATCATCATAAATATTCGAAGCAACATTAGATTTTGTACAAATAGGAAGGATTAGGGTATGAGTAAAGTATTACTTTATCTTGGAAGAGAGCTAAATTTGCGTCAGGCACATGTTGAAGTTGCTGTTGAGGCTGCTGACTAGTGGATAAAGTCCATGGTCGCATTAAAATCTTCTCCAAAAATGGACTCTTCTGTTATTTGTAAATAGTTGACACAATTAATATATAGACATGTTACAGCTAGAGAATGCAAAAAATTCCAATCTGTAAGTTAAAATTGATAATATGTACATACATGCTCCAACCCTTTACAACAGACGTAAAGAGCAAATAGATGACGATCTATGCCTTTTCCATTCATGGAATCTCGATACAGTTGTTGATGTTTGTCAGCAGCCTTCATAAGCAGCCGTATCTTTTCTTCATTGGAACGCCTATCTTCGACCATTGCCCTGCGATAAATATTCATAAAAATAAGTACAAGTGTCAACTGAGTACAATTGACGAAAAAAGGTTGCTTTATCTCACTTGACAAACTCAGCCGTTTCTTGGGTACAAGAGCGTACTGTTTCAGTGCGACCACAGAGGTACAATCGTGTCATACTAGCCTCATATGTTTGAGCAAAACTGTTTGTGTCTTTATAGTAGGCAAACTGCAGAGCAATTTGAATGAAAGCATCTGGACTAACTTTACTTTTTTTAATAAATCCTTTTCCCCAATGATGGTGGTCAGCTATTTCTAAATCCAAATCCTTATTAGACTGCAAAAATCAATAAGATAAAAAATGTAACATCATCATTAAGAAATAGAAGCAAAGGGATACTTGAGAATTTTGCAACAAAAATAAATATTCAACTCTTTGTGTACTTTTTGAGCAAATTGGACGGCATTAATGATCTGTTTCTCTAAATTTTCATTTACGTCCCAAGAAAGTCGACTCGGAGTATTGAATTTTCCTTGGCGATAAGATTTAGGCATCGGCATGCATTGGCCATCGTCAGTGTACCACTTTTCAATTATTCTAAAAATCATCATAAAAATGAAATACAATTTCCTGATGCAACCACATAAAGGAACTAAGTGTTTGATTTGACACTAACTCTTTTGTCATAGCGTATTCCCAAACGTGACCCATGACGGGGGCATCTGCCATGGTATGCTCAACATTCAGTCCACATCGCCCGTTTTTAAAAAAGAAAACGTTGACACACTTGTCGAACCAAGTTGTCTTTCCATCAGCATGTAAAAGCATTTTTCCTTTCTCATTAAGTGATGCTGGGGATTCTTCGCTCAAGACAACAATTAGTATTGCCTTTTCAATAGCATCCATCGTAATTTTGTTTATCCCCTTTGTAAAATTAGCTTTGCGAATTGCGGCCCAATCACTCCTGGGAAGGGCGGTCAAGGCAGATATGCTTCTAGTTGCTTCAGAAATGTCTTCTGGAAAATACAGTTAACAATATAGCTAAATTTATACAACAATGTAGTACAAATACTTAAAATAAGTTTCAACTTAAATTACAGAACTCTAACCTTTCGATAACTGCTTTTCCGCATCCTCTAAAATCCAATCAAACTGATTCTGGAAAGCTAATGGAGTAAGAATTTGATTTCTTGAATCGTACACATCAGCTTTGTAATATAATCCACGGTGATGAATGACAATATGACGTGACTCCGTCGAATCGTAATGGCGAAGTTCGTCAATTTCTTCGCCGGGGAGCCTAGAGTGAAAAATTGTTCCATTTTAAAAATTCATGGCAAGAAACTTATTAAGTACATATAAATTATTTCATTAATGTTAGTACAGTAACCTAATAGACGAAAATAGCCGTTCATATTGGGCCATACAGATTGGAATAGTATTTCTCAGCACTAAAGGCGGAAGCTCCTCACGATCAATTAATCGCTTGAAAACCATTATATTATGGATAGTAGTGGCTGCACGAACAGTTTGAAAAGTTGTTGGACTCCAGTAGCTTTGATCCATCCCATAATAATTTGAATTTATAGCCAAGGGACTTCGGGTCATCAAATAAACGTACTTCTCCCTTATAAAATTAACTCCTGGTCATTACAATTATTACACAGCAATTGATTCACCTACAACTTCCTTACATTAATAGAGAAGAAAAAACCAAAAGAATTTGTATAAAATCCTACCACCAATCTGTGACATAATTAGAATTCCACCAGCTTTTTAAGATTAAGATACGTTGCAACTTTTTCCCCAATCCAGTTTTGAATTCATTCGCATCCTGAGTCAATTCATCCAATTCACTTTTAGTGCAAAGTGGCTTCAAGCTATCAAGAAGCTGATCCAATGTAGAATTTAGGTTTGGTACAGGAAGACGGGGTAAAGATCGCTGACAACTATAAAGAGAAGGCTGGTACCCTGATACCATTTTCACTAAAATCCCCCAAAGCGTTGTCTTCAAAGACTGCTTTTTCATAGGCTCATCTATATTAAAAGAACCAAACATCCATCAAATTAAAACAAAAATGCGCATTTCAAAAATAAACTGAAACACATTTGTGATCAAAATTTATTATAATAAGACGATGAGGATATACTAGTATGATCTCTGGCTCTGAGAAAAATTAGATAAACTACCCAAACTTTAACTATTGACATAAAACTGATATGGATAACCTTTGAGCCACAGAACTGGAAAATGCATGCTAAGAGAATGCGTGCTTTGATTACATAAATACTTGAAATCGAATTATCAATCATTCTGTCAATAAATATAACATATCGGGTTCAAATATAGAAAGCATGTAAAAGTTACAAGAAAGCATTGTAAAGTGACGAAATCATTGAATCATTGAATACCGAATACAATAGATAAAGATAAAGGAATTATTACGCATATATCGGATATTGGTAAAATACATATTACACGTTTATTTGCTAGATGCATAGTTAAAATCAGTAGTACGCATTGTAACGTTTCAGTCCCACTGGTATGGTCATATCATACCACCACTCATACTCACATTAAAAACACAAGCACACATAAAATATCTCATAATACCATACTAGGTAGATCCTTATGTACTATGTATGGGTAGCGAAGTATCTGTGATGCTCTTTACAAAAAAAAGAGATTGACAATGGGAACTAATGTGTAGGTACATAAAACTAGTTTAGCAAATCCTACATTCACTTTACAATATGATTAACATACAGTAAAACTCAATATTTACATGTATGTGTGTATTAACTCTATCAACAAAACCATTTAATTCATTACATCCGTAAGAAGCAGAAATTGTATTTAAAAAAAATTAATAGTCGACGGACCTTATATTTAAAGTCAATGCAAAATTGTCGGACTGACACAGCATAGCAATAATCAATATTATTAACATTTGCATAGGAGTCGGTTAATCAATTTCTATGCGAATAATTAATTCTCTAAATTGGGAAGGTATTGTAAGGTTCTCTGTCAAAACCGACATTTCAGTAACGATCTAATATATAATCAAAAAATAAATCACAACCAGGAGAATAAACATTAAGGTACTAAAAGTAATGATTATCAGTAATTAATTTCCTACTGTTCCTATAAACATTACAAATTATAGCGACATTTCAATACTTCGGTGGATGCACTGACGATGCTATGCTAAGGAATCTTGCTATACTATTTTTAATTATAAAACGTTCCAGATAAGATGAATACAAAGGTCGAGGTCAAGAATTATCAACACTTGCTTAACCAACATGTATAAACACACCGCAAAAGGTTTTTTTGGAAATATGATTTTGATATTTCACAACATATTATGAACTTTGCCCATTTACGATTTACACTGATCTACACTATATCCTTTTAGTTTCACTATTATTTCACTTATTATTATTTTTACATTCATGCACACCAAGATACAACGCAACATTTCATCTTCGAACTATAAATACAAAGACCCATTGAATTGAATGGAAAAATTGAATGACTATGAAGGAGATAACACGAATGACTTACATAGCCAACCTCTGTACGCCAAGAGAGCTCGAAGAAGATATTGACGAACTTTCATCAAAATAAGAAAAAATGTTACACCGACTATCCAGGATACCAGCAGAGCATGAACCCACCTCGGTGTTCCTATACATAAAACAAAAACGACATTAACATTTTTAACAGTCAGAGACATTAACTTATTTTCTGTTAATAAAAAATTTTCTGTTAACGTCAATGAAAAATGATATTTTCCAGATACCCTAGTAGGGTAGGATTTCTAAACGTAGACTGCATTTTAAACTGTAAAACATTAAACTTTAAACATGTATCCCGATTAAAAACAGGGTAGCTAACCTTCCGGAACTGGGATGACTTTTGCGGCTGACCATAAAGATTTATTGATAGATCGCGTTGTCTCTGGCTCTCCATAAAGAACGCTAAATGTGACGACGAAGACGGCAATCAAATTATTAGTGGATGTGGGCCACGTACCATTTCTGATGGAATTTCTGCAGCAATAAATACATGCAATAAATAAATACATTGTTAGTTCGCCGTATTATTGGCTAAAATCTATTTTTACAGAAAATGTAATTAGTGCACATAAAATAGAAATGACAAAAAATAGATTACCTAGTTCGGTAGTATCGCCTAGTAATTGATTTCAATATTGCTCTGTATAAATCCTTTTTTGAGTCACGTCCTTCGTCTAAATTAGGAGGAACTCTTAATTCCCCTACAGCACTTCTGGCTTCAGCCATTGCGGTGTACTTGCAATCTGTGAATGCAAAAAACAAAAATTTACCACATGAATTCAGGTTTATTTTCTACTGATGAGAATGGTCCTACGGTTTGGATACAAATACAATACGAAAATAATAAGTGCTCTCGTCGTTACGTAATACTTAATTGATAATAAATACTGTACGCTCTCAAAACAGACATTGCGTACATAATTATAATATTTCATGGGAATTTACCAAACAGAGCAATTGTACTTCGAGAACACTTACGCGGATGGTTAAGTTAATTAACTAAACACTCAAAGGTAAAAATGTTAATCAAGGATAATATTTGATATACATACACTATTATGTTCCTTTCCTGGTTATACAATAATCAAAAACAGTAATAGGTTAGGTAGGTACAGCCTGTTTGCAGTCGAAATGTCGCAACTGAACTTTACTGTCACGTAGTATTTCTATCACCACACACAACCTTCAGCTTAAGCACTAAGCAGAGCTTTAACTGAAAGTTTAGCCTCCAAATCGAAATGTCTATGTACAGGAATTCAGTTTGCCTAAGTCTAGCCATTCAGAAAGGACTATACGATACTCATCTCAATTCTCAACATATCATTGCATCGGGCCAGCGAAATTATCACTAAACTTGCATTCGTGTATTTTCTCGTGGTTAATTTCACATGCACCCATTTTAGAAACCTTTTCATAAGCATAATATCATGACGTTCGTGATAGTGCATATTAATATCAAAATATTTTACATCACTACTGTCAAATTAGTTTTTAAACATCATTATCAACTACATGAGTAAATGACGTCCATAAGGCTATAAATAGTTACATCGAAATGAACACACACCTTTTAAACTCTTTAAAAATATGCTGATGACACATTTAATGGGTCAAGAAGATTAAATTAATTTTAGCTGCAAACATCGCTAATTTCTCTAAAAACATTGAAATTGCTATACACTATGTAGTATATACCAATCTGTATCGAATTCTTGATTACCTACTTAGAGCATGAGACCGCAGGAGGAAGGAAGAGGAAGGCATTTGAAGCAAATCCCCATTGGGTTGTGGGACTTGTAGATATTAGCTGTTCACAAACTCCCTTGAACGTATTAATTACTTATAAACAACATACAATTCTTGTATACCCTTGCTCTCGTAGTAAGTTACTTTTTACTAACAATTGCAATCTTGATTTATAATATAACAACACAATAACACCATAGCTAATATTCTAAACTAACAAAATTATTATAACTAGCCATTAAATTCCTATAACTCATGTGAAATGACTGCCGTTTTCAGTAGCAATGCATGCAATTACGATTACGATGCTTTGCAATACTCTGCTATATAAAGTTTACTTACGTCCACTTAAAAAATCCATTTGTACAATTACGGTGGTTGAGGGTCCCACTTTATGACTATGGACGATCCCAAGATGGTCCAATGATTCTAATAGAAGAGTGGACATTTTTGCGGTTGGTTATTTCTTGCATAAAGCATACATTTTGGATCCCGTGAGATTTTGAAACAAGTGAAAATCAAGCTGAATTTGTTGATTTAGAAAAAATAAACATCTATTTTATGAAAACTGCATACCTGATCTACAGAATAGATATGGAATCAACTATCCTACTGAGATTTTTGAATTGCTAATTGGAGCTAGAGGCTCTATTTCAAAATTCTTTATGAATTTTCTCAAACGAATGAAGCTCCCAATAACAATAGCGGAGGATGTTGCTACCCTTGCTGTTAAAGGATCTGCTTCATTGTTACAAAATATTCTTTTTAAAGCACACAATGGCTCTTAATTTTTTCAATTCCCAATTTTGTTGTCATTTGTTGAACTATTTTACGTTGTCTAATAATTAATTTGTCCAATTTCCCATTTCAAAGCAGTCCATTAAATATATAAATATATAGTACATGCATATAATAATACAGTATATGCATATAATATATAAAACATTATTGTCTTTGCATGACAAATAGCATATGAAAATGTTTTTGAAGCCTTTGCAAGCCAATACTTTCACTTTTCCGTGAAAGGTGGGTTAAAGTACAATGGCACCGGCACCGGGCCCATTTCGTATACATGGGGAATGAGGACGAATGCTGTGTACTATTTGAGTGAATTTTGTGCCCAAGCCCACATAAAATATATTCAACGATTCAAATACATTATTGTATCAATTTTAATATTTTATTTTTACTTACCTAGTTAATGACAGCAGTATTCAGAAATCGGATGAAACAGAAAGAGCTCTCAATCAAGAAAATCCGAGCGAAATCTCAAACGCCCACACGGTGGAAATTAAGGATGAGGACACGCCGGCTAATTCTGCAAAGTTACGTTTTATAGTCGCCAAAACAGGAACAATGAACTACAAAAGGAAAGACAGATCATACAATTCAGTCACAATCGCGTTAAGATTTTGTTATAATTGTAATGTAATTATTATATAACGGCAGTTATAATCTTGTAATCGCGTGTACAATATTATCGTAATATTCGTAATCTAGGATTTTCCCTACTCCTGAGTACTGATTATTTTCAATGAACAAAAAAACTGGGAACCGAAAAGACAATAAAATGTCTCATCTCATTCTCATTAGAATTTGACTGGACAAATCCACTGGGCTGGATCATGGATGTTTATTGTTTATCAATCGATCAGATTTTTTATTTTAAATTAGATAGATCTTGTTGTCAAATTATCAGCTTATGACATATGGAGAAAAGGTGAAGGACAAGTAATTCAATAACATCATAGAAAATACTAGTGTGAAATGTGAACTTACTTAGTTAAAAGTCGTTTAGGTCTGCGGTAGAGTTATAAAGCTGCATGACAGTTTCCGTCCCGAAAACAGTCAAAACACTGACACCCAGGCAGGGATATTATTATCGTTGTAGAGCAATGTAAACTGCATAGTACTGTTGACAGATGATACGTCTATTGTTCGGTTATTATTATTGATGACAGTCAGTCGTTACAAATACTTACGGACATTCAGGTTTCAACCTTACAAAAGCATTAATAATTTATTAGCTTGCACTTCCGATTTTGCCACAATTTTACTAGTAGTTACTCTAAAACCAATAACCATCTACCCGCTTAATCACAGTCAAAATTAGTATATCCAATTTTCCAAACTTTTTTGATATTAAATTAAATGACTTTCCTAAGTTTTCTTATTTTCAATTTCATTAAAGTTCGCACTTTTGCGGGTGATTGTACTCTGTTGACTGCACTACTGCATACTGTACTCTACTGTACTCCGCTCGTTCCGTAAATACATACACCTTTACCTATCCTTCCTATAGATACCTTTTCTCTAAGCGCTAAGCGTTTGCGTCAAGTAGAGTAATGTAGTCTAGTCACACGCAGAAGAGTACTTCGTTACTTTTTGCATTCACATAATATTATTATTAGCATGTTTTATATTTCTAAATTTAGCATGTTTACAAACAAACTCTAGAAACAAGAAACTGTATTAGTATTAATCTTGATGATGCAAACAAGAACTGTAAAATAATAATCTTTGCTAATATGCAGACATAATATTATACACATTGCAGTTGTAGTCTGTAGACATGAATAACCAGAAGAAGTCTTTGTTTGTAAACATGCATATGTGATATATAATTATTTGATATA